>BMAV01005445.1:0-16130 GCA_019973955.1 Trichonephila inaurata madagascariensis
TTTTGGGTGTCTTCTAAGCTTAAAACCTTTAAATTGATCTTTTTTTATTTTTCCGTTTTCAGTTAAGAACCAAGCACTTTTTAAAGCAAGTCTTACACAGAATACAAAAGACCCTCAACTGAACAGCGGTGGGGGCAGATGATCAACATCTGCCTCTACACATGAACAGAGTTTTGTCTCGCCAGTGTTGCCAGATCGGCTGTACTGACTTCATTCCCTGAAATTTATTGTCAGAGGTTGTATCACTCGAAAAACCCAACTAACCTTACGTTTTTATGGATATCTAGGAATTTTAGTGACCATCGAAATTTCCGAATTGAGTGACCTAAACACACAATGATTTACTTCCTTCTTCTGGAGTAGGTGCTCTAGGGTTGGTTACAGTTCACTTACCAGAAAGTATCCTTGCCTTTGCTACCCCCAATAAAACATCTGTGTTTAGGCTGCATGGCATTGGGCTTTTTATCTAATGTCAGAACATGGTTTTAATATTCAACAATTGGCATTTACGTCACTCTATATCTATGTAACTTTGAGCCAGCAGAGCTATCAATGGGCTCAGCGCCTGATCGACATCATGCATTTGCCTCATGGCTGACCATACCTGAGTGAGTGCGTGAGTGTATGGGTTTATGGCGCAAGAGCCAAATATGACTAAGCTGCGCCAAACGCTTATTTAAACATTAAACGTATAAAATCATTAAAAAGGTGTGTAAAAAGAATTGCAGTAATAAAATGTAAAGTCTTAAAGAAACTTTAAAAAAATCAGTTCTAAAATTAGAAGTAAACAGATTTTGGTGAGGATTTCCTCCACCAAGTCGGATAAGTATGATTATAAAAAGTTATTTTTTGTATCTGGTCGGGGTTAAAGATTCTCTTGTATAAAATTTTATTTCATAATATATGTCTGTGGTCTGGACGGGAAAAGAAGTAAAGATGAAATTTGTGACGGGCTCCCGCGTCTTTTCTTTAACATAACCTCTAGGTTCTTTGGTAGCCAAGATTAATGGCAATTTTTTTCCAACCAAAACCCAAGAATCGAAATGTGAACAAAAAATGCAAATAAGATAGCTTTTAAAAGAACAAAAGTTTCAGTAAGCAGAATGGCAATTTGGGGAAAGTTATGTTTGAAGAGATACAAGCGTGAATTGACAGCCACTCGTAAAGTTACCTGGAAAGTAAACCAGTAATACAAGGTGCATACCACTGCACGCGCGCCCAGAAGTCTCTTTATAGAAATCGAATCTTAGTTGGATTAAGGTAGGACTGATTATTTGATATTAGGAGTTGTAGTATTATTAAAAGTGAGAGTAGGCGGGTTGAATAATTATTTAGAGAAAGTGGTCTAAGTTAAGTGATTCGGTTTAACTATCTTTGTGTGTTTTTGTTCATTCTAGATTCTCGCTGTTTAAATTTGTCTAAATTGTTAGACATTTAAGCTCTATTCTTAATAAAGTTATATTAAGAATTTAAAATGTCTATTCCTTTAGAAAACCCTACACCTCTAGCTCACGCTGACATTCAAAGATACGGTCACCAAAGGGGGCTGTATCACAAATTGAATAACAAGGAAGAGGGTCGAAAATAGAAAAGGATCACTAGGGTACTCCAGGGTCGTGACACCCGTGTTTACCAAAGACAGTAAACCCCTTGGGAAAAGGAAAATATCACTGGGATACCTCGGGATTGTGACACCCGTACTCACCTAAAGAAGGTGAGCCCCCTGAGGGGGACCATACCTGAAGAAACCCAGTTATAAATGAACTGTCCGACTGTTGTGCCTTTTAGACTAACATCTAAAATACATTATCACATGGCACATAAATAAATTTGTTATGTGAACTTACACGCTGTTTTAGTTGGTGCATGCGGGAAAGCATGAGTTCATCTTAAATTTTTCCTACTTTTTTTTATTTATTTACTGTTTTTTTTTTTTGGCTTGGCTTGGCATCAAAATATTCTAAATATCTTGGGATTTGAAAGAATATGTATTGTATTTCTCAAAAACAACAATTTAAAAAGCCAATGGTCCTGTTATGAACGTTTGGTTCTATAAAGTGAAAGAAAGTACAGAAAATTGCTTTAAAGAATTCGAAGAACACTTTTACTCTTATTAGGCATAGCTGCGCAAACATCAAAACGTTGCACCTAGTCTGATGCCAAAATACGGACTGTCGCCAATCCGGGAAACTGAAGAAGGTTACGAAGGAATTGATTCCCGATTTACAAGTATTATTATAAATACAGTTAGTTTACATAAAATACAAATTATAGTAAATTACAAATGTCTAAATATAAAACTGTGAAATTCATCTTAAAAAATAATTATTTTTCAGATTTTAAAGTTCTATAATTTTATTACATGTTTGTTAATTAACTCATTGGCTCGTACAGCCATTAGTTGGCAACGAGTTGAACAGATGTTTTCTCAAAAGTCCCTACTTTTTACGCATGCCCGAGTATACACGTCAATGCACAAATTATACCTACAGCTTCTCCCTGATGTCAATCTTGCAACTTCTCTATGACGAGTGTATACTCGTCAATCACATTTAACTGTTTTTAACTGAGAATTCAACTTGAACCCTATTTGGGGGATAGATAATCCTAAGGCCGAACCAAAAATACTTTTCCCAAATTATCCATTAAGCCACACACTTTCCTATTGAATTCCATAATACTTCAATAATTTTTAATTGGCATTTTAGAGATAGAATATGTTTTATATGGAAAATATTCACTGTATGAATAGCTCATTACTCATCCATCCAAGTTTTGGACGGTGGTTTTAAGGATCCGATATTTTCCCCGGAACCATGTTTTTACAAAAGCGTATAAATGGATAATTTTTATGATATTTAGTGCCTTAGATTAAAAAACGTATGTAAAATTTTTTTTTAAAAAAGTATTCAATAAAAAATTATTTATAATACAATATTTTGAAAAAAATGAGCATGAATGCCCCATTTTCAAAAACATTCTCATTTTATAAAAAATGCTTCATTATAATAATTTTTTGCCGTAAAAAACTCAGACCTTTTACAGAGACTGATCTAAATTTTTTAAAACATATAACTTAGAATGGATTTATCCATATTTTTACTACAAAAGGAAAGAAATTTTAAGAAAAAAACCCCCCGTAAGTTTTAATGGTGGTAACCTGAAAATAATGTGAATTTTTTTTAAAAACGTAGTTCAGACTTTTTGAAGAAGTCTTTTTCTTTTTCTAAGCACAAAATATTTTTATTATAAGAAGGGTTTTTTTAAAAGGATAACGGTTTTGAAAAGAATACTAAATTAATTTTTTTTTCCAAAAAATTGTAAAAAATTTTTGTCATAATGTCCTTAAAACAATTTTTAAAGTATTCTAATTTAAGTGACATTAAATATCATGAAAAATTTTCCCTTTATGTTTTTAACATCACGGGTTTCCCAACGTAGTCGGATACTTTTTAAAAATGATAATTTTATATTTCCCTTTTAGACTATTTTCAATTAAGTATCCAATAAAAATTTTCTTTTATTATTCATGAAGAAATTTAAAAAGAAAAATGTTTTTTTTACATAAAAATAAGATATACATGGGAATAAAAAGATCCCAACATCAGGCATCTCTTTTTAGTCTATAAAAAAAAATGGCCACGTAAAAAGGGAACACTGAAGGAAGATGCAAAACGGAAATTTAAACATGAGTTGGCGGGATACAATACGAAAGTCATTAGCATTTAGGGAGAGCACATTACGGGGGATCAGACACCCGCAAGCGCTTTTTAAGGGGAGAACAGATTGGGAATTTGAATGGCAATTGTTTTTCGTGGTTTTTTTTAAAGTAAGCTGTTTACTTAGCCCGAAAGACATCGAGCGGTTTTTTCCCAAAGGGTTTGGATTCGACCGGGAGGAATGTAGCCTATAGGGATTGCGGATTTTCTTAGAAAATCGGTCAACGTGTTGGACAAACCAACGAAGATGCGGATCTGTCATCGCTGGTGGGGGGGGAAACGACGGACCGATGGGCCCGGTGCACCCATTCATCGTCGATTTTTGTGATGACGGGTTATGCGCATAGAGTGATGAATGGCGGCCAATCCCAGAACCATACACAACAGATTCAGTTTTGCGCATCTTTTGGTGCCCTCGTACCATTCGATGCCGTTTCCCCGAGTGGGTCTGCGGAGTCCATTGCTTCCCCCCTTTTGACTAAAAACCACGGGCGGGCCCCAATTTTGAATAAACGGTGGACAGGGGAATGGAAATGGAATGACATTATGCCTGCCAGCTGTGGTCGGATTAGTTTGGAGACACCGTGGTGGAAGGTTTGGTTACACTGAACTGTTGCGTTATGCATCTCTACAGTCCCATCCGGTGTTTAAATTTTTTGGGGGTATTGGATATCCTGCATTCCTCTTACGCATTTTCATACACTGATCAGCTAGAACCCACGCTCGGGTGTTAGAGTCCGTGGCCCTCTATACATTCAAATTATCATGTTTCCAGGCTAATGCGTGAACGTGAAACCAATTTAAAGGGTTTTTCTTTACCAATTAGATTAATTGCTTTATTGACCTGCTGGTTCCCCCAATCTATCATTAAATCGAAAACTTGTTCCATCTTGCAAAACCCTTATCGGATACACCACCCACACTAATCAGTCCTTTGACAATCTTGGGAAGCCGCACGAACCACTGTACTTAAAGGATACATCCAAAGCCTTTTGATTTTTCCCGGGCGTGTGGCAACAATTATATCAACAATGGGGCAACAAAATACTGTTTTTTATCACCCTCCACACGTCACGAGGCTTTTTAATTTTAATCCCTTTTTTTTTTGAAAAGTGGATTTTCATAATGCAGAAAATTGGGGAGGCCCTGTCGTAAGTTATACGGTTGTAAAAAAAACCCTCGAGGAGTGCTCGGCAAAAATTTAAAACCTAGTACAGGTTAATCTGGATCTCAGGTGCCTCCCTCTAGGGATGAAACGGGGAAAATTTCCTGAGGCGATTGGTATCCGCCAATGGCGCCGCACTAGAAAAGAGATACCTGTTTTATGATTGTACTAGGTAGATTGATGAACTCTGTAAACGAACTCTTCGTAATTGAGTAGAAATAATAATAAAAAAATGTATAAAAGTATTGGAAAGTATCCAAAATAATGGTTATATTCAAAACACCCATCAGAATGTAATAAACGTTCATCCATGGTTAGAAAACTCTCGTCGTTACTGGTTTGCCTTATAAACATCAGGACTCCTACAAAAAAGTCCCACAATCAACAGTGTCTTTTACCACGAAAACTTAAGGATAATTGCCAGTTTGGTACAAAATTCTTTGCCTCCTTTAAAATTCTGTCCCAATGGTGGATAGATTTTATGACGGAGGTCGACATTCCCTCTTTTGAACCTTCCGTAAAGCGGGCTGTTTTTAATTCCGAACCAAGTACACAGTGTACCTTTTTCTTTTCGTCCACATCTGTACTAATGAATCAGTGTAAAAAATTTATTGTCTGTGATTGCCGAATAATGCGCACGTGCGGGTGATCGGACTAGACCCAAAAAAATTCCGGGGGGTTTTCCGTCCATGGATGACAGTTTTTTTACATTCTAAGTGTATATAAAATAAAATTTTTATACCAAAAACACACTGAAATAAAGGGCTTTTTTGGGGCGATGAAAACAAAAGGGATTACTACTTTATTTCGATAATTTTATCTCGTAAATTTCGTTACTCTTCATTTACGACTATGTAAATAAGCTCTTTCAGAAATTTTGGGACAATGATAATTCACCAACAAATTTAAAAATTTTTTTTCATGGTCATTCAGTTAACCATATCATGATTTTTTACACACCCCTTTTTTACAAAATTTCACCATCCTTAAAGTTTTTCGAACATGTAGTTAACACTTTAAAACTATCAATTAAAAATCAATAAACAAAAAAATTTTTTTTTTTAAAATAAAATTTAAAAAAATTTTACAAGTTTTTTTTAAATTTTTTAAAAAAATTAAAATTTTTAAAAAAAAAAAAATCCAAAAAAAGTTTTTAATTTAAAAAAATTTGAATTTTTTAAAAATAAAAATTTTAAAAAAACCAAAAAAGGGGGACTTAAATAAAAAGGTTTTTTCCTCCTTTTTTTCATTGAATGTATTTTTTAAACATTAGAATATAAATAAGAAAATAATTAAACAAAAAAATTTTTTATTTGATAACAGAAATGTTTTAAGAACAACATATCAGTAAATTGACAAACCAAACAACTAAAAGATAAATATTTACCCAAGTTGAAAATTTCACTAAAACAGGGATTTGGATAAATATATGGATAATTTTGTATTTATACGATAAATAATAATAAAATGATTAGAAATATTTTACGTAAATTTTTTTTTGGTAACCCCCAAAGAATATGAAAATATTACGAAAAAAAAAATTTTTTCTTGCATTTTTAAAAAAAATATTTTTGAAAATATTTTTTTAAACCCCTTTCTCCCTAATTTAAAGTCACCAGTTTTGTTCTTTTAAAATCTTTTGCAGATTTTTTTTTAATCTCGTAAAAAACAAAAAAATGTATTTTGGAATAAATTGGAATAAAAAAACTTGAAGTTATTAAAAATTGCCATTTTTAAATATAGAAAATTCTTTTTTTGATCAAAGTCTCTACCATCGACTGTTCGAATTTTCATAAAAGGTGCTGTCATTAAAATGAAAATGTGAATCAAAGAATAAAATTTGGATATAAATGGGCAATTTTTTATTTAAAAAGAAAAAGGTAAGCTTAAATCAATCTTTATTTAAATTATAAATAGTTATTAAAATTTTCGGTTTTTTTTTATCCCTTTTAAAACATTAAGACATAAATTCTTGTTTACCACAAAAACTGATCAAAAAAAAGAAATTTTGGCGATTTAAAGTCAAAAAAAACAGCCCAATATAAAATTTTAAACCCTTAATTTCGCTCTGTTGAATTCTGCAACATTGACTTATTTTTTTAAATTTTAAAAGATAATAGTTTTTAATTACCAACAAATCCTTTTCTGAGAAAAAAAATTACTGCAACGAAATACTCTAATTTTTCATTAATAAATACATTTTCAGAAATCATAACAATTATAAAATTTTCATGCCTCAAGAACTGTTTTTTACTATAAAAAAAATCCATTATATTTTAGCCCCTTTTTATTGACGAAATAAATTACAAAGGGAAAAAAAATTTAAACATTTTTATGAAAAATAAAATCCTATATAAAAAAGGGTTTTAATTTACAGCACTACTGCGCAATGTTGCACTTCTGAACAAACAAACAAAAAACAAAAAAAGACTGAAATTCAATTTAAAACAGCAATTTTTAAAATATTTTTTTCCTTTTTTTTATTACTTAAAAAACTGCTGATATAATTTTTCCCTAGAAATTTTTTAAAAAAAGGGAATTAGGGTTAAGGGAACTCATCTTCCATTTTTTAAAAAAAAAAATTTAAATGAAATCCTTACAATTTGGGAAAAAATCAAGTAATAGAAACTCATGCACGGTTAAGAAAACACATCGATTCATTTACAAAAATCGCTCAAAATCAAAAACTAATTATTTTTAGCCTAAATTATTCATTACATTTTCAACTCACACAATTTGAAAACTCTAAACTTAAAAACTCAAAAAAACTTTTTTTCGGTTTTATTCTCAACCCCATGGCAAATGAAAAATTTATACTGACTTATCTCTGAAAAAATAAAATAACTGGTTTTGCATTTAAAATGCTAAAAGGGTTTTTCTATTGCGCCTAATCTTTGATTTTTTTTCCTATTGCTAATAGTACATTAACAAAAGTTGGATCATTTTAAAACAAAGCAATACTTATTTTTTAAAAAAATTAAACTCAAATTTTTACATTTTTGGAATTTTCAATAAACATTCATAAAAAGAAGTATTGTACGAACATAAATCATATTATCGCAAAACTCATACCAACTTTTGTTATACATAGCTTGACGTACTTGTAAATTAAATTTTATGCTTGTGCGTAAGTTTTTGTAGGATGAGTAGTATTTTAAAATCACTTCTGAAATTTTAAGGTTTTTCCTTGAAAAAAGTAAATTGCTAGTTTTTTATGAAACTTTGAGCACAAAATCTGTTTTACATAGTATAAACATATAAGAGGCAACCAAAAAAAATTATGAAAATCCTTAAATTAAAAATTCTTGCGTAAATCATACCATGTTCCCTTAACTATGATAGAAAAAAACACATTAATGAAAAGTAACACAAATGTTTAAACATCAAACAAATTTAGAGATCTCACATCTAAATTAAGAATATTGCTATTTTTGTATAATTGGTACCGTTCACAACTGGTTCTTTTTTTCAAGTCGAAACCTAGAATATAAGTACGACATATTAGTGTTATAAAAATAATTTCTCATTAAAAGATCAAAATCTTCTATTAACATAGTACAAACCTCAAGTTTCTACGCAAGGTATAAATAAAAGAATTTTACATGAAGGTAAATACATTTCCTGACCAAACACTAAACTTAAAAACAACTAAATTTTAAAGAAATCTTCTCAAATAATTTTGAAATCTCAAATCTTAGGTATGATTTTGAAAATGTCCATAACATTTTATGATTTCACCTCTATAACATCATATCATAAAGATCCCGAAGTTTTATGGCGATGGTAGTTGTTCCCATATATCTTTTTTAAAATGCAATAAAACATCAAAAAATTGATATGGGTTTTGGGATCGATTATAACATTCGCCTAAATTCTGACTTTTCTTTCAAAATGGATACATCGTTTTTAAAGGTAATAAATTTGTTATTAGAAGAATTTGTGTTGTATCTTTCTTTCTCTCTCACTGTATGTGTGAAAGTCAGTCAAGAAGTTTATTTCCCTTCCTCGTAATTATTTCAGTGAAAAGACATTTTGATGTAACTTTGTGGTAACACTTCAAAGATTTATCTGTATCAAGTGATGTAACAACTTACTAGCGACAGATTAATTTTATTTGATAATCAGTAAAAAAACATGTTTCAGCTGTTACAAGTGGCTTGCAAATTAGAAATGCGAGCAGTGACTTGTTTTCTTTTTCTTGGTGAAAAAGTGCACCTGATCTGACACTTATCAGAAATTGCTTGTAGAGTGTGACAAAAGTACTATATCATATCAAGCTGTTACGAAATGGTGCAACATGTTTGAACATTGCTTTACAGATCAAAACAAAGCATGACAAAAACTTCGCATAAAATTCAGGTAAGAATCGTGGGATCACCCTCATTATAGCCCAGACCTATCACCGTGTGATTTCTACGTTTTCGGACTGATGAAACATCTCGGATAGCGAGGTGAAAACTTCAACCCAATAGTAGTTATCAGACGTTGGACGGGATTTACTTGCAAACGTATTGAAAATCTAGCTCCAAGCATGGGCAAATGTTTATCTAATGGGGATAATTACACATTTTCCATGTTGATGCTAACAATTGATTGAGGATAAATAAAGTTGCACTATAAATGGGAGATATGTTGGTAACGAAATTTGGGAACTTTTTACTTTTTGTTTATTACCTATTGAAGTACTGATAATGAACTAAGATATTGTAACGTTTTACCACCTCGCAGCTGAAAAATCCTTTGTATATAACATTACGCTGTCCATATCCGCAAGTGCACCCCTAAAATACGGCGGTGTCTTTTCATCTAACATCGCACCGACAACTGATGGTCCGTGAGAAAAACAACGCTCCACCTTCGAGCCGAACCCCAAGTGAAATTCGAGGTGTAAGAAGGAACCGCCTCACCCCAAGAGAGTGGAGGGGGAAGTCTTTTGAAGTTCTCAAAAAGAGACGTTTTGTTTGTTTCCTCCTTCAGTAATAACATATTCTCAGAATTGAAATACTCCATAGTTTAAATAACTTGTATCAATATGTAAATATTGTTATTAACCCCTTCCAGGTTCATTTTTTTGCGGGATTATGGGTCAAAAAATGTCAATTTTTTAATGCTTATTTTCAAACATACATAGCTTTTTAAACATAATATCATCATCATTCGCATACAAAATTTCCTAAAAGTTAATGTAAAAAAATCAATTTAAATAAATGAGTAATTTACTTGAATAGTTGGGTTTCTGTACGGCAGAAATCATTAGAAATTGGAGTCAATTCACACTAACTATAAATATAAAGCTTAGAATACTTAGCTTTTATCTTGAATTAAATTTTATTCATTTCCTTTGCATTTACATAAATGATTATGAAATTATTAATTAAAGTGAAAACCACTAATAATATCCTAATTTCATCTTTTGTAGTTGGATACCATTTTTGAGCCCTTGATTCCTTTTTCAATTAATTTTTTTTTCAAATATTGAGAAGTGTAACGATTTGTTTCATTACATATAATTTGTAGAGTTCCATCATCAAAAAAATGTTCAAAAAACTTCAAAATATCGTCACTGCCAGGACAAAAATTTAGTCCTGGGTCTCATTGAAATATAAATTCTGGGGAGCAGGATTTGGTGTATCCGTATTTAATTCACACCACTCACGAGCAGCACTCAAGCGTTCTGAATCAGAATCACTTTCTGTTTCAGAAGTACCGAAATCTGAACAATCAGATTCTGAAATATCTAAACGGTATTCACTTCCAAAATCATCATCTGAATAATGGATTCACTGGAATCAAAATCAATATATCCCGCGCAAGCCATTTTGAAAACAAGACGTTAGTTATGCAAGTACTCAATGATTCACTACAAAGACATCTGTGCTTTCACGAGAAAGTGACGCTTACTCTTATCTTAAATCTACAGCTGAAAACACTGTATAGTGCTACCATCAAGTTGTGACGGGCTCACGCGTCTTTTCTTTAACATAACCTCTGGATTCTTTAGTGGCCAAGATTAATGGCAACTCTTTTCAAACCAAAACCCAAGAAGCGAAATGTGAACAAGAAATGCAAATAAAATAGCTTTTAAAAGAATAGAAGTTTCAGTAAGCGAGATGGCAATTTGGGAAACGTTATGTGTGAAAGAGACTAGAGGGAATTGACATCCTATCGTGAAGTTACCTGGAAAATCAGCCATTAATACAAGGTGCATACCATTGCACACGCGCTCAGACGTCTCCATATAAAGATCGAATCTAAGTTTGGATTAAGGTAGGACTGATTATTTGATATTAGGACTTGTAATATTATTAGAAGTAAGAGTAGGTGGAAAATAATTATATCTTAGAGAAAGTGGTCTAAATTATGCGATTCGGTTTAACTATCACTTTGTGTTTGGGTTTAAATTTATAGATTCTCGTTTATTTAAATTCATCTAAATTGTTAGACATTTAAGTTCTATTCTTAATAAAGACATATTAAGAATCAAAAATGCTGTTCCTTTTGAAAAACCCTACACCTCTAGCTCATGCTGACAACCAAAGATATGGTCACCAAAGGGGGGTGGTATCACAAAGTAACCAGAAAAGTAAACAAAAGCATTCGAAAACATAAAAAGCACAAGTGAAATAATTCGGGAAAGACTGATTGCACAGTGGAAAATTTCACAGTGCCCGAGCTACACTCGGGATGAGCCAGGATGGTATATTTCGCCTGCCCAAGTTCAGCTCGGGAAAAACTGGGAAGGGGATTAATAGCTGCAGACGTAATAAATTAATAATTTAATTTCTTAATTTTCACGCTACTCCTCAATTTTCCCAAATCGCCACATGTGCGCATAAATTATATAAGGCAAAACAAAAGCAATTCTAATGATTGTGGACATGGATTATCAACACAGACAAAAAACATAAAAAAGGTTTCGAATCGAACGAAATAATAGGTTAATAAGGAGCATGGTCCCTTCTTTACAATTTATAGCGTCCACTATGTGAATTTGCGGTCAGTCTATGAGTTCTTGTCCTTTATCCTATTCTGCAAGCAACACTCTTCTGTAGACTCTTAATGGTTCTGGAAGGAAAGAAGGTGAATTGCAGTTGCCCTTCAAGAGAATCCAGATATGATTTATTGGGTTAGATCTAAAGACCGGGCCTACCAATCAATCAGGAAAAAAATCCTTACTTTCTAGAAATTCATTGACTACATGAGCCTTATGTGGAAAAGCGTTGCTGTTCACAAAAAAGAAATCAAGGTGACCTTCATACCTGCAAAGGCGTACTTAGGTTTCTAAATAGAGAAAATCTCAATTACTCGCCTAATTAAACGAAATACAGTGAATTTTATGAGATAATATTGAAAAATAGTAATGACAATTTAAAGGTTATATTTGCTGCTTCTGCTTTTATTGAATCCTGAAATATAAACAAAAACTACAATAATTACTTTAAGAAAATTAAAAGTTCATTGAATCATATGTGATGTCACAAAATTATGAAAAACTTAGCAGGATTAAGAGCATAGAGGAAGCTGATTACACGTTAAAACAATTTGTTCTGATGTTATTCTCGCTCAAGAGCTTGATAAGAATATTTTTATTTTAACACATAACAACAAACCAAATGATTTGTTTTTTTTCAATTTCCCCTACCTATTAGTTCCTCTCTCCCTATATATGTATATATTTTTTTCCAAATTTTCAATTTTTAAAAAATTTTTTTTATCCATCCATTCAAGTTCAAATACTTTTTTTAAAACTTGGGGGGATGGCAATGTTAATACATTTTTTTCCAAAAAAATTTATTAATTAAATTAAAACTGAATGAATAGTAACAAACAGCAATAATAGTTCAACCGCATATATAAAAAGGAAAATCGTTCGTTGTGTCCCTGTGGCACAATGGACGCCCTTTTAAACTGCAAAATTTAAAGGTCGTGGGTTTGCATGCCTCCTGGGATGGCCTAATTTCTGAGAATGTGATTTCTTTTATACTGTACTATATATTATTAGAATAATGTAATTTTTAATTAATGAACAAATAGTAACAAACAAAAAAAAATATAGTCCACCACCATACATAAAAAGGAAAAATGGAAATTGCAAAGCAAATCGCTTTTTTTTTGGGTCATTAATTTAGTGTGATTCTGTCATATGTATATACATATTTATATTAATTGTAACTATTTTAAAAAGTAACAAAAAATAAAATTTTTCTTTTTTGGGACCGAAGTAGGAATTGACTTGGGTTTTTTTTATTACTTGTTTTTATACATCAGATATAATTCTTTATATCAAAACAAATATATATTAAAGAACATGCTTTTGCACCATTTTTATAACTTACCTTAAAACTTTTATTCCTTTAATAAAAGTATGACCACCCCTCAAAAAAAAACAACTCAGTATCACAATACCGTTAAAAAAATTTTAAAATGGTTTTAATCTTCGACAGAAAAATAAGTTTTGATGTGGTCACGATCAAAAAAATTTTTTTGATATAAGTTTAAAAAAAGGGCATTATTATTTTTTTATTTCAAAAAATTTTATTAAAAAAAAACCCTTTTTTAGATAAAATATACTTCACAGCTACCTGAAAAAAAAATTCCCAAACCATATAGAAATGAAAATAGTAGATATTTGCTTGCTATATTTAAAATCAAATACATATTTTCATTCCTTTTAATAAAAAAGTAAGTTAAACAAATATTTAATTAGTTCAGGAAAAAAGTTTTTAAAAAAAATAAAAGTCTGAAGATGAATAATTATTAGCACATTTTCTTTTTCGAACAAGATCTAGGGAAACCACTAAACAAATTATATAATAAAATTTTCGCATCCCCGTTATGACGGTCAGTTTTTTATTATAATTAAAATGTTTCAAAAACATCCTAACAATATAAAGGAGTTAAGTTAGACAAAAGATTTATACGGTTAAAGTGTTTTTAAAAAAATGTATAAAGCCAAAAGAAAATTAAAAAAATTTCTTTTTTTGAGTACATTATAAGCGCAAGAATCTTAAAATTAAAAAATCTTTAGTTTAGGAAAAAAAGTCAGGAATAAACAGAATTTTATTTTAATTTTATATAATGAATGCTTTCAAGAAAAAATAGAAAAAAAAAAAAAATTATACTACTGGGGAATTTTTTTCGGCTATTCAAAAGCAAATTTATTTCTTTGACCATTTTCAAAAATTTTTTTAAAAAACGAAGAAAAACAAAAATTTACGTAATTAGCTTTAATTAAAAAAGGAGGGTTTTATTTTTTATTTGTTGAATCAACATTTCTTTCAACTTTTGAAGAAAATCTTTCAAAAAAACCGATTAAATAATTCGAGAAAAAAAGTTTTAAAAATATCTTTTACATTCCACCAATTTTTTTTTTGCACCTTAAAAAATTGTTTTGTATTCCACAAAAGAAAAAATGTGACTTTTAAAAATGAACCTAAAACCTTTTTCTTATACTTTTCTTTTCAAAACAAGTGCCCGTAAATTTGATTTTTTTGTTGTATTCTTTTCAGCGTGAACAAATTGGACGTAATAACATATGTGAATCTTGTATTTTTATATATTAGTTTAAAGACGCGAAATATTTGTTTGTATCCATTCTATTTCATGCTTTTAGTTTGATAAAAATCAAATATTTCAAAATAACTTTATTTTTCGAAACATTAATAAAACTTTTAAATTTAGTAAAATTTTTCAGTTGAATGACTCTTTTTTATTTATCGTTTCCCATGCAGTTATTTGCTTTAAAATGTTTATTTATAATTTGTATTGAATAAAGATTTTAAAATTGTTGTACGATTTCTTTAGTGACTACACTAACCATCCTGGAATAAAAATACTTTTGAAAAATAGGTTTGAAAAAGTTCATCGATTGCAAAATTTTCATTAAAAACAAATTAAACGTGTGCATAAAAATTATAAAAACGTAGATGACTTTTTTCTCTATGTATGTGGGGGGTCTTTTAAATGTCAAAGTAGCTTCAATAATTTAGAGTTGTCATCGGCACGAACTTGTGGTGGGAAAACTTTTGTTGAGGTCTGCGTTCAAATCATACCGGTTGATTCAACAATAATGTGACTATTTTCAGAGCATCATAAATTTTTATTGAATGACGTTATTTACATGAAATTTTCAATGGGGCTTCCACTGGTATAGTGCACTTTACGTAATTGTTTACCCAAGCCAAAAGAGCTTTCTCGAACACTCTTTTGGGGGAATTATTCTTTCCTCCTTGATTACTTTTTAAAGCCCTTAAATTGTTCTTAATTTACATCTATTTAATCGGGGTTTTGGAATTTTCCCCCCAAAAATTTCCAAGGAACAATCAGGGTGATGGCAGCTACTTCTCATAAGACATAAAATGTATTTATTTTTATCTTTCAGCCATTTTATAGTTGATTTTACAGTATGACATGGTGCAGAATCTTAGATAGGGCGGAAAAAATTGTCCTCGAAGGTAAAGACGTTTGCTTTCTTTGACCATGTAAGAACTTCAAAACTTTTTACTGTCAGCAAAACTTTGCTGTAGTATGTAGCATCAATTTTAGTCTTTGATTCTAGAAAAAAAATGGTGTTTGTTAAGCCTTGAGAGGGCATTTCCATCCATACCTTAACACGTAACGGCTAACTTACCTTTTCCAAAACAGCTGCGTCATTACATCGTTTTTAGCGTAAAATATGTAGTATTTTCGTTTCGTCTGTTGTGGATGACAGATGAAACAGTGCTTCGTTCAAACTTATCCATGTTTTGTATCTACCGTTGCGAAACATTTAATGCAGAGACTAGAGCGTTTTTCTGCAGTCTTTGCAGACATTTGATGACAGACTAGTTTATTTACCTTTTTACAGCCAAGTTTCTTTTATCTGACGACAAAGTGACGGTTGCGACACTTGTAGTTTCTTTGCTAAAGTTCTTTGAGAAAGAGGATTTTCTACAGCGATAATTTTTTTCAACTTCTTTTTTTCTTTTTCATATGAAATACTTTTTTTCTTCCAGATTTCTTCCAGGAGCTTTTGATTGCAAGCCAATTTTTAATTCTCTTCGAAGTTTAGATAGTAATACATTAGAAAATTGCTTTTTATTTTTTATTTTTAAGGGATTTATTTATAAAAGAATTTGAATAATCACATGCTTCGAAAGCTTTAAAATTTCTTTCAGGTTTTTAGGGTTTAATTTCGGTACTACAATATACTCTCACTAATAAAAAAGGTTATATTAGTAATTTAAATGTTTCATTTTAAAATAAAA
>BMAV01005446.1:0-42479 GCA_019973955.1 Trichonephila inaurata madagascariensis
GAGTCAAAAACCCCAAATTAAAAACCCTGTATTAAGTCAGATCACGCAACTAGATCCTTTATCTTAATTATAGTTAATAATACGATTCATCTAATTACTTATATCAAATATTACCTTTTGTAGATCTCCTTCCTTTACCTGAAGAACGATATCTATAAATTTATTTTATATACGATGATTCCAACTTTTTATCTAGGACTTCTATTCTTTCCAAAACTATCGGACTGCTAACTCTTGATCTGCAAGATTCCACACTCAAGCTATCTTTAAACTTGCCACACTAACGATCAGAATGATTCCACACTAACTATCTTCCAAGCTTGCCGCGCTATCGATCAGAATAATTCCACACTAAACTCTCTAAGCTGCCGCGCTATATCTTATCATCAAAGCTTCTATCCTTTTATAGTATATCTCATTTACATATTATCTTTTGTTTATCTTCTTGGTATTGGGTTGGAAAAGTTTTGCCATTAATCGTGGCCGTCAAAGAACATAGGAGTTATGTTAGCAGAAAGACGCGAGAGACGTCACAAGTTTACCAAAGAGCGAGAAGAGGGTTTCCACCTGTCATTCCTTCTTCATAGAGTACACGCGCAGTCTTGAGACGAGGATTTCCAAGCATTTATATTTATAAATATTTGGAATCTGACGGATCGACTGGGCGGGTGCTCTATTTCGTTTCATGTACATTTTTACAAAACACACATTTCCCACTCCCCAAACACTGCTTCCATTACACTAGATTAAAGTTTAAAATACAACACAGGTTACGGAGGGTTAGTTTACCAAAGAGCGAGAACAGGGTTTCCACACCTGTCATTCCTTCTTCATAGAGTACACGCGCAGTCTTTAGACGAGGATTTCCAAGCATTTATATTTATAAATATTTGGAATCTGACGGATCGACTGGGTGGGTGCTCTATTTCGTTTCATGTACATTTTTACAAAACACACATTTCCCACTCCCCCAAACACTGCTTCCATTACACTAGATTAAAGTTTAAAATACAACACAGGTTACGGAGGGTTAGTTTCCCAAAGAGCGAGAAGAGGGTTTCCACCTGTCATTCATTCGTCATAGAGTACACGCGCAGTCTTGAGACGAGGATTTCCAAGCATTTATATTTATAAATATTTGGAATCTGACGGATCGACTGGGCGGGTGCTCTATTTCGTTTCATGTACATTTTTACAAAACACACATTTCCCACTCCCCCAAACACTGCTTCCATTACACTAGATTAAAGTTTAAAATACAACACAGGTTACGGAGGGTTAGTTTCATAAAGAGCGAGAAGAGGGTTTCCACCTGTCATTCCTTCGTCATAGAGTACACGCGCAGTCTTGAGACGAGGATTTTCAAAGATATATTTATATATATTTGGAATCTTGACGGATCGACTGGGCGTGCTCTTATTTCGTTTCATGTACTTCTTTTACAAAACACAATATTTCTCTCCCACTCAAACACTGCTTCCATTACACTAGACAAAGTTTAAAAACGGCAACACAGGTTACGGTATGGTTAGTTTCATAAAGAGTGAGAAGTATTTCCACCTGTCACCTTCTTCGTCATAGAGTACACGCGTCTTGAGACGAGGATTTTGCCATTTATATTTATATATATTTGGAATCTGACTTGACTGACTGGGCGGGGGCTCTATTTCGTTTCATGTACTTTTACAAAACAATATTTTCCCCACTCCCCCAAACACCGCTTCCATTACACTAGATTAAAAGTTTAAACACAGGTTACGGAGGGTTAGTTTCAGCAAAGAGCGAGAAGAGGGTTTCCACCTGCCGGCCTTCGTCATAGAGCGCACGCGCGGCCTTGAGACGAGGATTTAAAGTATTTATATTTATATATTTAAATCTGACGGATCGATCAAGGGGCGTTTCATTTCGTTTCATGTACTTTTACAAAACACATTTCCCCACTTCAAACACTGCTTCCATTACATTAGATTAAAGTTTAAAATACAAAACAGGTTATGGAGGGTTAGTTTCCCAAAGAGCGAGAAGAGGGTTTCCACCCGTCATTCTCTTCGTCATAGAGCCACGCCAGTCTTGGAGACGAGTGATTTCCAAGCATTTATAGCTGGTATATATTTGGAATCTGACGACCGACTGCTGGGCCTATTTCGCTTCATGTACTTTACAAAACACACATTTCCCACTCCCCCAAACACTGCTTCCACACTAGATTAAAGTTTAAAATACAACACAGGTTACGGAGGGTTATTTTACAAAGAGCGAGAAGAGGGATTCCACCTGTCATTCCTTCTGTCATAGAGGCACAATGTGCGCAGTCTTGAGACGAGGATTTCCAAGCATTTATAGTTATATATATTTGGAATCTGGACGGATCGACTAAGGGGGCTCTATTTCTTGCTTCATGTACTTACAAACACATTCCTACTCCCCAAACACTGCTTCCATTACACTAGATTAAAAG
The DNA here is from genome assembly GCA_019973955.1 of Trichonephila inaurata madagascariensis. NCBI lineage: Eukaryota > Metazoa > Arthropoda > Arachnida > Araneae > Nephilidae > Trichonephila > Trichonephila inaurata. The sequence continues at coordinate 2,459 of BMAV01005446.1, forward strand.
TTTAAAATACAACACAGGTTACGAGGGTTAGTTTCCATAAAGAGCGGAGAAGAGGGGTTTCCACCTGTCATTCCTTCTGTCATAGAGTACATACGGCAGCCTCTGAGACGAGGATTTCCAAGCATTTATTTATATATATTTGGGAATTTGACGACGGTAATTGGGTGTGCTCTATTTCGTTTCTCTTACCTTTTTTACATATTTCCTACTCTGACTGCTTCCATTACACTAGATTAAAGTTTTCTAAAATACCATGTTGCCATGGAGGGTTAGTTTCATGGAAGAGTTATAAGAGGTTTCACTGGCTATTCCTTTTCTGTCGAGGCCACGCAGCCCAGGACGAGTATCTAAGCATTTAGTTATAGAGTGAGCCGGGAATCACTTTGACTGACTGGGCGGGGGCTCTATTTCCGTTTCATGTACCTCCTTTTTACAAAACACACATTTTCCACTCCCCCAAACACTGCTGCTTCCTATTACACTAGATTAAAGTTTAAAATACATACAGGTTGTTACGGAGGGTTAGTTTCATAAAGAGCGAGAAGAGGGTTTCACTCTGTCATTCCTTCTCTATAGAGTACACGCGCAGTCTTGGAGACGAGGATTTTGCCATTTATAGTTATATATATTGGAATCTTAATATCACGGGGCTCTGGTCGTTTCTATGTACTTTTTTACAAAATAACACACATTTTCCCACTTCAAACACTGCTTCCATTACACTAGGATTAAAGTTTAAAATACAACACAGGTTACGAGGTTAGTTTCATAAAGAGCTTATAAAGAGGTTTTTCCACCTGTCATTTCCTTCGTCATAGAGTACACGCGCAGTCTTGAGACGAGGATTTCAAGCATTTATATATTTATATATATATTTGGGAATCTGGACGGAACGGATCAAGGGTGCTCTATTTCGTTTCATGTACTTTTTACAAAAACACAATATTTCCGCTAGCCCAAACATACTGCTTCCATTACACTAGATTAAAAGTTTAAAATACAAACATAGGTTACGGAGGGTTAGTTTCATCAAGAGCGAGAAGAGGGTTTCCACCTGTCATTCCTTCGTCAGAGTACACGCGTAGTCTTGAGACGAGGATTTCCAAGCATTTATATTTATATATATTTGGAATCTGACGGATCGACTGGGTGGGTGCTCTATTTCGTTTCATGTACTTTTTTACAAAACACACATTTCCCACTCCCCCAAACAATGCTTCCATTACACTAGATTAAAAGTTTAAAAAATACAACACAGGTTACGAGGGTTAGTTTAATAAAGAGCGAGAAGAGGGTTTCCACCTGTCATTCCTTCGTCATAGAGTACACGCGCAGTCTTGAGACGAGGATTTCCAAGCATTTATATTTATAAATATTTGGAATCTGACGGATCGACTGGGCGGGTGCTCTATTTCGTTTCATGTACATTTTTACAAAACACACATTTCCACTCCCCAAACACTGCTTCCATTACACTAGATTAAAGTTTAAAATACAACACAGGTTACGGAGGGTTAGTTTCCCAAAGAGCAAGAAGAAGGTTTCCACCTGTTATTCTTCGAAATAGAGTACAATGCGCAGTCTTGAGACGAGGATTTCCAAGCATTTAAATTTATAAATATTTGGCTGACGGATCGACTGGGAGGGTGCTCTATTTCGTTTCATGTACTTTTACAAAACAACACATTTCTCCCACTCCCAAACACTGCTTCCATTACACTAGATTAAAGTTTAAAAATACAACACAGGTTACGGAGGGTTAGCTTCATAAAGAGCGAGAAGAGGGTTTCCACCTCGTCATTCCCTTCGTCATAGAGTACAATGCGCAGTCTCTGGAGAGACGAAGGATTTCCAAGCATTTATATTTATATATATTTGGAATTCGACGGATCGACTGGGCGGGTGCTCTTTCGTTTCTCATGTATATTTTACAAAACACAATATTTCCACTCCCCCAAACACTGCTTCCATTACACTAGATTAAAGTTTAAAAATACAACACAGGTTACGGAGGGTTAGTTTCCCAAAGAGCGAGAAGAAGGTTTCCACCTGTCATTCCTTCTTCGCTGTCATAGAGTACACGTGCGCAGTCTTGAGACGAGATTTCCGCCATTTATATTTATATATATTTGGAATCTGACGGACCGACTGGCGCGGGTGCTCTTTTCGTTTCATGTACATTTTTACAAAACACACATTTCCACTCCCCAAACACTGCTTCCATTACACTAGATTAAAGTTTAAAATACAACACAGGTTACGGAGGGTTAGTTTCATAAAGAGCGAGAAGAGGGTTTCCACCTGTCATTCCTTCGTCATAGAGTACACGCGCAGTCTTGAGACGAGGATTTCCAAGCATTTATATTTATAAATATTTGGAATCTGACGGATCGACTGGGCGGGTGCTCTATTTCGTTTCATGTATTTTTACAAACACACATTTCCACTCCCCCAAACATAAGCTTCCCATTACACTAGATTAAAAGCTTAAATACAAGACAGGTGTTAGGAGGGTTAGTTTCCCAAAGAGCAAGAAGAAGGTTTCCACCTGTCATTCCTTCGAAATAGAGTACACGCGCAGTCTTGAGACGAGGATTTCCAAGCATTTATATTTATATATATTTGGAATCTGACGGATCGACTGGGCGGGTGTTTTTCGTTTTCATGTATATTTTACAAAAACACACATTTCCACCCCCAAACACTGCTTCCATTACACTACAGATTAAAGTTTAAAATACAACACAGGTTACGGATGGGTTAGTTTCCCAAAGAGCGAGAAGAAGGTTTCCACCTGTCATTTCCCTTTCTCGTCATAGAGTATTAATGCGCAAAGTCTTCGTGACGAGGACAAGCATTTATATTTATAAATATTTGGAATCTGACGGATCGACTGGGCGGGTGCTCTATTTCGTTTCATGTACATTTTTACAAAACACACATTTCCACTCCCCCAAACACTGCTTCCATTACACTAGATTAAAGTTTAAAAATACAAAACAGGTTACGGAGGGTTAGTTTCCCAAAGAGCAAGAAGAAGGTTTCACCTGTTCGAGTTCCTTCGAAATAGAAAGTACACGCGCAGTCTTGAGACGAGGGATTTCAAGCATTTATTTATAAAATATTTGGAATCTGGACGGATCGACTGTGAGGGTGCTCTATTTCGTTTTATGTACTTTTACAAAATCATTATTTCCCACTCCCCCAAACACTGCTTCCATTACACTAGATTAAAGTTTAAAATACAACACAGGTTACGGAGGGTTAGTTTCATAAAGAGCGAGAAGAGGGTTTCCACCTGTCATTCTTCGTCATAGAGTACTGCGCAGTCTTGAGACGAGGATTTGCTATTTATATTTATATATATTTGGAATCTGACGGATCGACTGGGCGGGTGCTCTATTTCGTTTCTTCATGTACATTTTGCCAAAACACAATATTTTCACCTCCAAACACTGCTTCCATTACACTAGATTAAAGTTTAAAATACAACACAGGTTACGGAGGGTTAGTTTCAAGGAAAGAGCGAGAAGAGGGTTTCCACTCGTCATTCCTTCGTCATAGAGTACCTGCGCAGTCTTGAGACGAGGATTTCCAAGCATTTATATTTATATATATTTGGAATCTGACGGATCGATCAAGTGGGTGCTCTATTTCGTTTCATGTACTTTTACAAACACACATTTTCCCCACTCCTCCAAACACTGCTTCCATTACACTAGATTAAAGTTTAAAAATACAACACAGGTTACGGAGTGGCTAGTTTCATAAAGAAAGCGAGAAGAGGGTTTCCACTGTCATTCCTTCGTCATAGAGTACACGCGCAGTCTTGAGACGAGGATTTCCAAGTATTTATATTTATAAATATTTGGAATCTGGACTGATCGACTGGGTGGGTGCGCTCTATTTCGTTTCATGTACTTTTACAAAAACACACATTTCCCACTCTGCAAACAATGCTTCCATTACACTAGATTAAAAGTTTGAAATACAACACAGGTTACGGAGGGTTAGTTTCATAAAGAGCGAGAAGATGGTTTCACCTGTCATTCCTTCTCGTCATATAGAGTACTTCCGCGCAGTCTTGAGACGAGGATTTTAAGCATTTATATATATTTAGCCCTGATGGATCGACTGGGCGGGTGCTCTATTTCGTTTCATGTACTTTACAAAACACACATTTCCCACTCCCCCAAACACTGCTTCCATTACACTAGATTAAAGTTTAAAATACAACACAGGTTACGGAGGGTTAGTTTCCCAAAGAGCGAGAAGAGGGTTTCCACCTGTCATTCCTTCTTCATAGAGTACACGCGCAGTCTTGAGACGAGGATTTCCAAGCATTTATATTTATAAATATTTGGAATCTGACGGACGACGTTGGCGTGCTCTATTTCGTTTCATGTACATTTTATTAAAACATTACATTTCCCACTCTTCAAACACCGCTTCCATTACACTAGATTAAAGTTTGAAATACAAACACAGGCCATGGAGGGTTATTTTCCAAAGAGCGAGAATAGGGTTTCCACTCCGTCATTCCTTCGAAATATCGTACACGCGCAGTCTTGAGACGAGGATTTCCAAAGCATTTGTATTTATAAATATTTAGAATCTGACGAATCGACTGGGCGGGTGCTCTATTTGTTTCATGTATATTTTACAAAACACACATTTCCACTCCCCCAAACACGTCTCCCATTACACTAGGTTAAAAGTTTGGAAATACAACACAGGTGACGGAGGGTTAGTTTCCCCAAAGAGCGAAAAAAAGAGGGTTTCCACTCAGTCATTCCTTCGAAATAGAAAACACGCGCAGTCTTGAGACGAGGATTTCCAAGCATTTATATTTATAAATATTTGGAATCTGACGGATCGACTGGGCGGGTGCTCTATTTCGTTTCATGTACATTTTACAAAACACACATTTTCCCACCAAACACGCCTATTACACTAGATTAAAAGTTTAAATACAACACAGGTTACGGAGGGTTAGTTTCCCAAAGAGCGAGAAGAGGGTTTCCACACCTGTTATTCCTTCGACATAGTGTACACGCGCAGTCTTAAAACGAGGATTTCCAAGCATTTATATTTATAAATATTTGGAATCTGACGGATCGACTGGGCGGGTGCTCTATTTCATTTCATGTACATTTTAACAAAACACACATTATTTTCCCACTCCCCAAACAAGTTTTTCCATTACACTAGATTAAAAGTTTGAAATACAGTCACAGGTTATGGAGGGGTTATTTTCCCAAAGAGCGAGTAAAGAGGGCTTTCGTCACGAAGCTCCTTCTTCAGGGCCATAGTACACGTGCGCAGTCTTGAGACGAGGATTTCCAAGCATTTATATTTATAAATATTTGGAATCTGACGAATCGACTGGCGTAGGCAAGTTCTTTCGTTTCATGTATATTTTTACAAAACACACATTTTACCCCCAAACACGCCTCCATTACACTAGGTTAAAGTTTGAAATACAAACACAGGTGACGGAGGGTTAGTTTCCCAAAGGGCGAAAAGAGGGTTTCCACCTGTCATTCCTTCCGAAATAGAAAAACAATGCGCAAGTCTTGAGACGAGGATTTCCAAGAATTTATATTTATAAATATTTGGAATCTGACGGATCGATCAAGTGGTGCTCTATTTCGTTTCATGTACATTTTTACAAAACACAATATTTCCCACTCCCCCAAACACTGCTTCCATTACACTAGATTAAAAGTTTGAAATACAACACAGGTTACGGAGGGTTATTTTCCCAAAAGAGCGAGAAGAGGGTTTCCCCACTCATGTCATTCCTTCGGAAATATAGTACACACGCGCAGTCTTGGTGACGAGGATTTCCAAGCATTTATATTTATAAATATTTGGAATCTGACGAATCGACTGGGAGTGGGTGCTCTCTCATTTCGTTTCATGTGCTATTTTACAAAACACACATTTCCACCCCCAAACACGTCTTCCATTACACTAGGTTAAAGTTTGAAATACAACACAGGTGACGGAGGGTTAGTTTCAAAGGGCGAAAAAGAGGGTTTCCACTAAACATTCTTCGAATAGAAAACACGCGCAGTCTTGAGACGAGGATTTCCAAGCATTTATATTTATAAATATTTGGAATCTGACGGATCGACTGGGCGTGGTGCTCTATTTCGTTTCATGTACATTTTTACAAAACACACATTTCCCACCCCCAAATACTGCTTCCATTACACTCAGATTAAAGTTTAAAATACGTCACAGGTTACGAGGGTTAGTTTCATAAAGAGCGAGAGAAGAGGTTTCCCCACCTGTCATTCCTTCAAGGTCATAGAGCACAATGCGTAGTCTGTGACGAGATTTCCAAGCATTTATATTTATATATATTTAAATCTGACGATCGACTGGGAGTGGTGCTCTATTTCTCGTTTCATGTACCTCTTTTTACAAACACATTTCCCACTCCCCAAAATACTAAGCTTCCATTACACTAGATTAAAAGTTTAAAATACAACACAGGTTACGGAGGGTTAGTTTCATAAAGAGCGTGAGAAGAGGGTTTCCACCTGCTTCTTCTTCCGTCATAGAGTACACGTGCGCAGTCTTGAGACGAGGATTTCCAAGCATTTATATTTATAAATCTTTTGAATCTGAATGGACGACTGGGCGGGTGCTCTATTACGTTTCTTGTTTATGTACTTTTACAAAACACACAGCTTCCCACTCCCAAACACTGCTTCCATTACGCTAGATTAAAGTTTGAAATACAAATACAGGTTACGGAGGGTTAGTTTCCCAAAGAGCGAGAAGAGGGTTTTCACCAAAACATCCTTTCGAATAGAGTACACGCGCAGTCTTGAGACGAGGATTTCCAAGCATTTATATTTATATATATTTGGAATCTGACGGGATCGACTGTGCGGGTGTGATCTATTTCTGTTTCATGTACTTTTACACACATTTCCCACTCCCCAAACACTGCTTTTCCATTACACTAGATTAAAAGCTTAAAATACAACACAGGTTACGGAGGGTTAATTTCCAAAGAGCGAGAAGAGGGTTTCCACCTATCATTCTTCTTGAAATAGAGTAAACGCGCAGTCTTGAGACTTCCAGGATTTCCAAGCATTTATATTTATAAATATTTGGAATCTGACGGATCGACTGGGCGGGTGCTCTATTTCATTTCATGTACATTTTAACAAAACACACACATTTCCAAATCACCCAAACACTACTTCCATTACACTAGATTAAAGTTTAAAATACAACACAGGTTACGGAGGGTTAGTTTCCCAAAGAGCGAGAAGAGGGTTTCCATCCAACATCCTCGAAATAGAGTACACGCGCAAAGTCTTGGAGATCTATGATTTCCAAGCATTTATATTTATAAATATTTGGAATCTGACGGGATCGACTGACGGGTGCTCTATTTCGTTTCATGTATATTTTTACAAAACACACATTTTCCACTCCCCCAAACACTGCTTCCATTACACTAGATTAAAGTTTGATATACAACACAGGTTACGGAGGGTTAGTTTCCCAAAGAGCGAGAAGAGGGTTTCCACCTGTCATCATTTCGAAATAGAGTACACGCGCAGTCTTGAGACGAGGATTTCCAAGCATATATATTTATATATATTTGGAATCTGACGGATCGACTGGGCGGGTGCTCTATTTCGTTTCATGTACATTTTTACAAAACACACATTTCCCATCAAACACTGCTCATTACACTAGATTAAAAGTTTGAAATGGCCAAACACAGGTTACGGAGGGTTAGGTTCCCAAAGAGCGAGAAGAAGGTTTCACTGTCATTCTTCTCGAAATAGAGTACACGCGCAGTCTTGAGACGAGGATATTTGGTGATGATATTTATAAATATTTGGAATTGGACGGACGACTGGGCGGGTGTTTATTTCGTTTCATGTATATTTTACAAAACACACATTTTCCACTCCCCAACACTGCTTCATTACACTAGATTAAATTTTGAAATACAACACAGGTTACGGGAGGGTTAGTTTACAAAGAGCGAGAAGAGGGTTTCCACCTGTCATTCCTTCGTCATAGAGTACACGCGCGCAGTCTTGAGACGAGGATTTCCAAGCATTTATATTTATATATATTTTGAATCTGACGAATCGACTGGGCGGGTGCTCTATTTCGTTTCATGGCTTTTACAAAACACACATTTCCACCCCCAACACCGCTTCCATTACACCAGATTAAAGTTCTCTGAAAATACAACACAGGTGACGGAGGGTTAGTTTCCAAAGAGCGAGAAGAGTGGCTTCCAACGTCATCTCCTTCTCGTCATATACACGCGGTCTTGAGACGAGGATTTCCGCTACTATATTTATATATATTTGGAATCTGACGGATCGACTGGGCGGGTGCTCTATTTCGTTTCATGTACTTTTACAAAAACAATATTTCCCACTCCCCCAAACACTGCTCTCCATTACACCAGATTAAAAGTTTAAAAATACAAACACAGTAAGTTACGGGAGGGTTAGCCCCATAAAGAGCGAGAAGAGGGTTTCCACCTGTCATTCTTTTCGTCATAGAGTACACGCGCAGTCTTGGACGAGGATTTCAAGCATTTATATTTATAAATATTTGGAATCAGACGGATCGACTGGGCGGGTGCTCTATTTCATTTCATTTCATATACATTTTTACAAAACACACATTTCCCACTCCCCAAACACTGCTTCCATTACACTAGATTAAAGTTTAAAATACAACACAGGTTATGGAGGGTTAGTTTCCCAAAGAGCGAAGAAGAGGGTTGAAGTCATTCCTTTCGAAATAGAGTACACGCGCAGTTCTTGAGACGAGGATTTCCAAGCATTTATATTTATAAATATTTGGAATCTGACGGATCGACTGACGGGGTGTTTATTTCGTTTCATGTATATTTTACAAAACACACATTTACCCCAAACACACTGTTTCCCATTACACTAGGTTAGGATTAAAAGCTTTGATATACAAATACAGGTTACGGAGGGGTTAGTTTCCCAAAGAGCGAGAAGAAGAGGTTTCCACCTAAATATTCCTTCGAATAGAGTACACGCGCAGTCTTGAGACGAGGATTTCCAAGCATTTATATTTAGCAAATATTTGGAATCTGACGGATCGACTGGGCGGGTGCTCTATTTCGTTTCATGTACATTTTTACAAAACACACATTTTCCACTCCCCCCAACACTGCTCACACTAGATTAAATTTTGGAAATACAACACAGGTTACGGAGGTTAGTTTCATAAAGAGCGAGAAGAGGGTTTCCACCTGTCATTCCTTCGTCACAGTACACGCGCAGTCTTGAGACGAGGATTTCCAAGCATTTATATTTATATATATTTTGAATCTGACGAATCGACTGGCGGTGCTCTATTTGCTTCATGTATATTTTACAAACACACATTTCCACTCCCCCAACACTGCTTCCATTACACTAGATTAAAGTTTGAAATACAAATACAGGTGAATGGAGGGTTAGTTTCCAAAGAGCTTATAAAGAGGGTTTCCAATTCGTCATTCTTCGTCATAGAGTACACGCGCAGTCTTGAGACGAGGATTTCCAAGCATTTATATTTATATATATTTGGAATCTGACGGATCGATCAAGGGTGCTCTATTTCGTTTCATGTACTACAAAAACACACATTCCCCACTCCCCGAAACACTGCTTCCATTACACTAGATTAAAAGTTTAAAATACAACACAGGTTACGGAGGGTTAGTTTCATAAAGAGCGAGAAGAGGGTTTCCACCTGTCATTCTTTTCGTCATAGTGCCAGCCGCGCAGTCTTGAGACGAGGATTTCAAGCATATATTTATATATATTTGAATCTGACGGATCGACTGGGCGGGTGCTCTATTTCGTTTCTTGTACTTTTTACAAACACACATTTTCTCCCCAAACACTGCTTCCTCCATTACACCAGATTAAAGTTTAAAATACAACACAGGTTACGGAGGGTTACCATAAAGAGCGAGAAGAGGGTTTCCACCTCGTCATTCCTTCTTTCATAGAGTACACGCGCGCAGTCTTGAGACGAGGATTTCCAAGCATTTATATATTTACATAAATATTTGGAATCTGACGGATCGACTGGGCGGTTGCTCTATTTCGTTTCATGTATATTTTTACAAAAACACAATATTTCCACACACCCCCCAAACACTGCTTCCATTACACTAGATTAAAGTTTAAAATACAACACAGGTTACGGAGGGTTAGTTTCCCAAAGAGCGAGAAGAAGTTTCCACCTGTCATTCCTTCGAAATAGAGTACACGCGCAGTCTTGAGACGAGGATTTCCAAGCATTTATATTTATAAATATTTGGAATCTGACGGATCGACTGGGCGGGTGCTCATTTCTCGCTCTTTCATGTACATTTTACAAACACACATTTCCCACTCCCCCAAACATCGCTTCCATTACATCACAGATTAAAGTTTGAAATACAAATACAGGTTACAGAGGGTTAGTTTCCCAAAGAGCGAGAAGAGGGTTTCCACCTGAAACAGTTCCTTCGAAATAGAGTACACGCGTCTTGAGACGAGGATTTCCTGCCATTTATATTTATATAAATATTTGGAATCTGACGGATCGACTGGGCGGGCGGGTTCTATTTCCTTGCTTCATGTACAATTTACAAAACACAATATTTCCCACTCCCCCAAACACTGCTTCCATTACACTAGATTAAAGTTTGAAATACAACACAGGTTACGGAGGGTTAGTTTCCCAAAGAGCGAGAAGAGGGTTTCCACCTGTCATTCCTTCGAAATAGAGTACACGCGCAGTCTTGAGACGAGGATTTCCAAGCATTTATATTTATAAATATTTGGAATCTGACGGATCGACTGGGCGGGTGCGCGCTCTTATTTCTGTTTCTTATGTATATTTTACAAAACACACATTTCCCATCAAACACTGCTTTCCATTACACACTAGATTAAAGTTTAAAATACAACACAGGTTACAGAGGGTTAGTTTCCCCAAAGAGCTTATAGTTAGGTTTCCACCTGGTGTCATCTCTTCGAAATAGAGTACACGCGCAGTCTTGAGACGAGGATTTCCAAGCATTTATATTTATAAATATTTAAATCTGACGGATCGACTGGGCGGGTGTCGCTTCGTTTCATGTACATTTTACAAAACACACATTTCCACCCCCAAACACTGCTTCCATTACACTAGATTAAAGTTTGAAATACAACACAGGTTACGGAGTGTTAGTTTCCCAAAGAGCGAGAAGAGGGTTTCCACACCTGTCATTCCTTCGACATAGAGTACACGCGCAGTCTTGAGACGAGGATTTCCAAGCATTTATATTTATAAATATTTGGAATCTGACGGATCGACTGGGTGGGTGCTCTATTTCGTTTCATGTATATTTTTACAAAACACACATTTCCACTCCCCCAAACACTGCTTCCATTACACTAGATTAAAGTTTGAAATACAACAAAACAGGTTACGGAGTGTTAGTTTCCCAAAGAGCGAGAAGAGGGTTTCCACCTGTCATTCCTTTGAAATAGAGTACACGCGCAGTCTTGAGACGAGGATTTCCAAGCATTTATATTTATAAATATTTGGAATCTGACGGATCGACTGGCTGGGTCCTCTATTGCATTCCTTTATTCTTTCATTCAGTATTTATTTATGTTTAGATTACCTATTTTTTCATGTATTTTCTAAATGTTTTCTTTTATTTTTCATATAATATTGCCCGTCGGATGCACGCTTTTGAAATTTCCACGAGGATGTCACCTTTCATTGAGCGAAGTTTTCCCAAGAGTACGTGCCGCCACTTATGAAGTCTCGAAAGATGTACCATTGTTTAATCACCCTGAGTCCTCCAAGATCTCTACCGACTTGTTGGAAGATGTTTCTTCGTTTGTTTGTTATTTAAGTGCATAAGGAATTTTAAATGTTTTATGTAAATTTGTCAATATTTCGTCACTGGAAGTAAATCTAAAATTCAAAGTGGTCTTTTTAGAAAAACGTAGAGGCGGTCTATTGTTAGGAAAATTTAATTCTCTAGTTCTTCTGTTAGAAATATACCCATTTTAGATGATACAAATGAAGTTAACGACTTTGACCATGACCAGGCACTTCACTTGACGACTATGTTGGCATCTATTTTCATTTTTATCGAAATCTGAATGATTTCGACATGTCATCGTTATCGATATCGTATATAATTAGTGTTGTAAATAAAATTTGGTTTATGTTCTCTTACCACTGTTGTCATCTTTTACTACTGTTGCTCTCTGCTTTTATCAACATTTATAAAATTGTTTGGAATCTGATGGATCGACTCTGTGGGTGCTCTATTTCGTTTAGTGTTAAAATTACAAAATACACATTTCACACTCCCCCAAACACTCTTTCTATTACACTAACTTAAAATTTAAAATACACCACAGGTTAGTGTTTTTATCTTATTTTATTATAAATATTTTTTAAATACTGTCAAAGCTTTGATTGTCCCCATTTCTGTTCGACTTCCACTTCTTTCAGTAGCATTTCTTTTCGGAATTGTTCGTCATAAAATTGATAAATAATTGCTATGTTGCATTTGTTATTTGACAGCAATTTAAGTTTACGTGGTCCCACTACCCCTTCGAACTCTCGTTTAGGTAAATAATACTAGGACTAATGATGGATCACAATTTATTATAATACCGCAATAGAATTAACAAAAGGAGTTTTAGACTCGGAAATCATAATTTTGAATCATGTCTACGTAACGATGACAATACCTACGCTGATATCCTATTGTGTTTGTTCAAGACACATGGAAGTAATTAATTTATGGACGAACAAATCTTGCATTCATCGAACATAGTACCAAACGTCCTTCAGATGTATGGAACCCAAATTTACAAATCGTCTGATTCGAAAATATTAGTCTTAAAAAGGATACCGGTGCCTCGAATCAAACAAAAGCTAATGTAAAAACTCAGTAGAGCTTTCTTTGTTATCCAAAAATTGTCAAAAAAAGCATTGATTAATATATAAGTTAGGTATCATATTTTTTAAAAATCTTTATAGAAGAACGGTTCTTCAAAAAGTAACTCCTACTATATCAAGTTCTTCAGAAGTTACACTGCACACCAGGGCTTTTTAATTGATAAAATGTTTTGATATTCGTTTAGTAGGCAAATTCATTTGCTGCATGTTCGACTGATACTCAATTTCAGAGATTTTAATATGTAAGATTGCACTCTTAAATGAGTCTAATAATACTCTTCATAATCGTCATGAAATCTGACAAGTAAGCCCCTCGTGTGACAGTGCCATCGTTTGAAGATTCCTCCATTTTGTGGCCTCTTTACTTACTTTTGTTCTCCAAGTTTTCTCTTTTATAATTCTGAAGTCTTTTTCCACTCAGTCTGCCCATTTCAGCCTTGGTCTTCGGGCTACGGAATCCCAGTGAGCTTGAACTGCAGTACCTTTTTTGTAACATAACATATACATATGATATTCGAATTATATGGACAATCCACTCTACTTATTTTTATGTATTTAATAAAGTCGTGTTGCTTATAAGTTCTATATAATTCAAAACTTTATCTTCTGAATTTATTGTTTTCTCTTAAACCTCCACAGATACTTCGAAGTATTTTTCTCTCAAAAGATGCCATTCGATTTTCTTCCAGTTTTGTTACTGTCTAAGCCTCAGATGCATATCGTCGGCCTAATTATTAGAATGCGTAACTCCACAAAGGAACTAAATTTTATATAGGAGTGCTACGCACAAAGCGCTGTTTTAATCGGGCCAAGCAGCGGTTGTTGTCGAGTTTCGTGGAATCCAAGATGGTTTCCTAGTGGCAACAAATCGTCAGAAAATTAATTGTAAAGAACTGTTTTGAAATCTATTTTAAATAAAGAATATTGGAATAAATTAAATATAACCAATATCAATCAATAATGAATACGAATGTAATATAATTAAAATTATATATGATAAAAAATATTTTATGTAAAATATTGTATTATTATCATATAATACAATTTAATAGTAATTATGATGTATGATAATATTCACATAGAGAGATTTTTATATAATAATAATTATTATATATAATAGTACTTATATAATAAAATTATTATACATAATAATGATCATATAATATTATTATTTATAATGTTCATATAATATAATAGTAATTATAAATAAATTAATAATTATAAATTAATGACATTTGTTATATTTATAAAAAAAAGTAAAATAAAAAAATAGTTATTATAAACAAATAATATAAAAAATAATTATATATAATTATTATTATATTATATCATATAAATAAAATTATGACAATATTATTAAAGTTAATAGTGAATATCAAGTAATTGTGTTAAAAACTTGCAATATCCCAAGAATATTTTTTAAGAAATTGAATTAAAGTCATTTGAAATTAATAGAGTTACCACGGTCTAAAACTCCAATAAAAATTAACTCTAATATGTGTTATCCCCATAGGAACCACACTAGCACACGATAAAAATAGCAAGGTAACCATATTGTAATGTTATCGCCCATCTTTTCAAATATAAATAGCAACTTGGCACGTAGCACTTCTATATCAAATTAGCACCTTTGAAGGAGTTACGCTTTCTGATAATTAGGCCGACGATATGCTAGAACTCGTCTAATAAGAGTTTTGTTAATTAAAATTTTTTAGCATCTTAAAAGAAATTTAGATTTTAAAAACCTCTTCAATCCTGTTTGGGAGGCATGCTTCTTTGCTTAAATTAGGCTGATCTTCAAATTCAAATTTTACAGGTTTAGAATGCGCAGTTTCATGAGCTGAACAATCAACAATCTAATAATAGTTTTACTCCGTATAAAATAACGCCTCTGAGTATTTCAGTGGTTAAGGTCACAAAGTTCAAATATTCTGACAAAAATAACTTTTGAAAAAAAAAATTAAACGAATTCTAAGGCAAATAAAAATAAATCTACCAAAAATCTAGAATTGAAAAGCGTAAGCGGAAGGAATTGTTGGATATTTTCATTTTCTGAAAGAAAACCACTAGATCTACTGTCGAAGCATAAGGATCCAAATTGAAATAATATCAAGTTTCTTGAACTGGAAAGTAACATCGACAAAATAACATTTCTTAAATGTCTTTAAACGTAAAATCCCACTTCCTTTAATTATGAAGCTTGCTGGAGATGAAAGAAACAACGTGTAGAACCTCGATGATAAATTGCCCGAAGTTAGAAATCCCTCTTTCCTAGCGATTATCCCTTTAAGGACCGAATTATTTTTATCTTCAAATATTAAATTCTTCTGGTTATTAATGTTACATGAACCCCAATGACATTGGGTAATAATAAAAAAAATAATAAATAAATAATAAATAATAAAATTCCTCACCCCTCCCGTACCGTAGACGGTACCCGCAAGATCGTGCGGGTTGGGCGTTATCTGTGAAACGGGTCATCTATGAAAGTTTACGAGTAATACATTTTTAGCTCTAAGTTGTTGAATTAAGATTCTTTCTTCTATCTAAAATTGTTACAAATAAGTAAATTATTGATGTATAATTAACTCTTTTATTAATTCATTATTTATTAACTGTAAAAATCTTTTGTTTTGTTTTTGACAAGTATAAATAACCATTGCAATTTTTACAACATATTTTCTAACTGCCTTCGTAGTTTTCAAATCTGCACTTGCGAGGCCTTGAAATGTCATCAACACATCAAAATGGCTATACATGTCAAGCTTTATATCCTGGAATGGCCAGGATAAAAGCCATGACATGTCTAGCAGCTGGATTATAATGATTCGATCTTTTTGCGAGTGGAATTACAACACTGTTATCTTCATCATCAGTTAAAATACTTCTGTTAGTAGGTGGAGAGGTTGATAACGCTTCAACTATCTCTAATTTAAATTTTAATCGATCCATTTTGATTCTTAGAGGAATTTTATTTCATATTGTATCTTGTTTGCACAGAAACCAAGAATTTGCAACAGCTAAATTAATGTAATGAATGTGTTCAAGAGACTTTTATGGTAAAGAATGATCCAAAATTTTCTTTCCATTTCAAATATTGCCATGTGTTTCTTCATCACTTTCATATGAACTTGATTCTCCTTCTAGTATACGCGATTCATATGTTTTGTTCGCAGCATTGTCATCATCCGAGAGATCACTAAGTTTGATCTAACAAGGAGAGGGCACGACTAAGGAAATTCATTTCGGGTCGAGACTTGGTGTAATAGAAGTACTCCTTTAGGGTGTTTAACCCTTAATGTAATTCCGTCGAATGGCCAGTCAATTCGGAAAAAACATGCTTAGCTTTTATACAATTAAGTTTCAATTTTTTTCACCGGCCCAGTGGGTCGATTAGTAAATCGTCTGCCTTCAATACGATTGGATCCGAGTTCGAATCACGTGAAAAACATTTTTCTTTGAATTCCTTTAATTATTTTTTTAAATAAATTTATTTATATGAAAGGTTTATTAAATATTAAAGGATATTCTACGTAATTATATATATATTTTGCATTTTATACAGTAAAAGTAATTACTGTAATTATATGAATATTTATATAATGTTTAATAAATAATTTTTATATATAAATGAATAATATTTATAATAAAATATATAATAAATATTAAATGATATTTTACATAAAAATTATTTATAAATAGTTTTATAATGTGAAATACAATATACTATAAACGAAATATATGTATATATATATATATATATATATATTAAATAATTTATAAAAATTTATTATTATTATTATTAAATTAACTATTTCGTAATTATATGAAATACTTAATAAGTGCTTTTCAAATAAATCTAATTAATTTTAAAAAAATTATTTAATAATTTTAATAATAGTATTTAAATAATTGTTAATATTTTTAATTAATGGTAATCAATGAATTGAAATTAATATTAATTATTTTAATTAATACTAATTAATTTTAATCATTTTAATTAAAATTAATTATTTTAATTAATATTAATTACACATTTTAAATTAACGTGAATTAATCACTTTAAATAATAATTTTAAATAATTTTAATGAATAATCAATTTTAATTAAAAATATTTTTAAATAATTTTTTATAATTAATAATACTTTTAAATAAATTTAATTAATAATAATTTTAAGTAATTTTAATTCTAATCAGTTTTAATTAATAATCTTAAGTTTTTTAATTAATAATTAATTTTAATTAGTTTTAATCAACAATTTTAAGTAATTTTAATTAATAATAATTTTAAATAATAAATGTATTTGCTTATTTTTTTAATTTATAAAAAATACAAAATAATTACAAAAATACTATTCAATATTTAATAAACCTTTAATAAATAAATTTATTTAATTAAAAAATAATTAAAAGAATTGAAAGAAAAAAGTTTTTCGCGTGATTCGAACTCGGATCCAACCGCATTGAAGGCAGACGATTTACCAATCGAGCCACTGGGCCGGTGAAAAAAATTGAAACTTAATTGTATAAAAGCTAAGCATGAATTTCGAACGCTGTTTTCTCCGAATTGACTGGCCATTCGACAGAATTACATTAAGGGTTGATCATCCTAAAGGAGTACTACTAATTACACCAAGTCTCGATCCGAAATGAATTTCCTTAGTCGTGCCCTCTCCTTGTAAGTTCAATCTGATTTATTAATCAGTTGAAAAATTTCTTCTGTGAGAATTCTTTTCCTTTCACACACACTGAAAAAGTTTTGGTTTTAAGCTAACACAGTATTCCATGAAAAATAGTAAAATGTATCAAAAAATTTTACTATTTAAAATTATATATATATATTGAAACCATACTAACTGCCACTGGAAAAACCAGATTTTTTTTGAGGGAGGGGAAGAGGTATGGATGCAGATATCTGTGGAGAGGATAAAAATGCCACACTCCTCAACAAATGTAAGAAAAAGAAAATTAATTGCAAAGAGAGAGAGAAAGAAAAAAAAGGGACTCATTCATGGCGACCCCCAAGAAAATTTGGCATTAATTATATATTTCATTTTTATGTAGGCTTTCATCAAAATTATTGAAACAGAAAAGTAAACTCGCATGGTAAGTACTTACCTTTACAACTGAAGTGACTCAAGTAACGCCTAACCCGCATGATCGGGCGGGTAACGAGATCCCGAGGCCTACAAGCCACATTAATAGAGTATAATTAATATTTTTTCTATTTTACAATTATTTAAACATTAACACAAAAATTTGTATCCTAGCAATACGAAATATGTGGATAATTACCTTTTTACGACAGATAAAAAAGATGTGTTTCGTTGTATTTGAAAACAAAGCTAGATTTGCCAGCTGAAAGTAAAACATGGACCACAACCATCGTTTGTTGACAAAAAGTAACACTTTAAACTTTCTGCAAACCGGCTCAATCGTCAGATTCGTGATTTTGCTACATTCGATTATTCTAGAAGCAAAGACGTATAAGAATATCTAACCCGCACGATTGTGCTGGTTGGGTCTTAAAGGATAATGGACGATATGTATGTAATGATTATTAGAAATCTTGCATAACGCGTAAGGAATGACTGATTTTCTTAAATGTATATCAGGGATATTACTCCTTTCTCGATCGCTTTTTAAGAGATCAAATAGTAAAAAAATCTTTTATTAACATTTACTGGCCAAATCATACTTTGTTATGTGGGAAACAAAATCTGCAAAAGCATATCTGATTTTGGGTTTCAAAAATAAATAACTTTTTATGCACATATCCAGGTTTTTATCTTTTTAACAATACACTCATATTCCACATCGAGAATAATTTTAATGAGTGTTTCATTTTTGTATTGAAATGTTGTCGAAATTCTTTGCCCATTTGATTTTTATCCTTCCACGAAATGTTGCATGAATTACGCACATTTCTTACATTTTTGCATTATTTTGCATTAAATGCATTTTTATACTCTATGTTGCTTTTATTATAACCTAATTTCAGCATCTTTAGATCTTGAACAGAATACATTGATATAAAATAAATTTTACAATATTATTTAATAAAAAAAATATAATTTCTAAAATGCCGTCTAATGTCTTAACAAATTAAATTCTTTTAACCAGCGTTGCCCAACATTTTATCTCTGCGGACCAGTCAGCATTTTTTAATTTTACCGTGGACCACTGAGTTGGATATTGATTGTTTACATTTTCAATTGTTTTTATTTAAAATTTTTAATTTAATTCTATTTAAATATGCCTTCAGATTAAAATATAGTTACACCAAAATTGAATATTAAGTGATTTAGCACGGAATACAGGGGGAAATTTTTTTAGGGAAAAAGCCCTCTACCCCAAAAAGAAATATATCACAAAAAAAATGAAATGGAAATAATTCGATGTTTCTTAAGCGGCCTGGTACAATCTTCGTTCCGGTTTAGGACACTATATATAATAAAAATCATACAAATCAATGTCGATTTCAAATAAGAAGTGATATTTTTAGTGACTCTTTCTAAACATAACTTTGGTGTTTAATGTTCCCGTCCTAAATGTAACTTATATCGCGTTTAAATTTTTATTTCTTTCATTACAACTGATTCTTCGATTTTTTTTTGTTTTTTTTTAAAACCCCAGGAAAACTAAAAACATTGAAGTGTTTATTCCCGGGGGAAATTTCTTTTGGAGCCATATTGAGAAATTTTGTTACATAAAATTTCTACTTAACTTAACCCTTTATCTACGGACGGTACTTATAAATTACATAGAATAACCCGGTTTTACGAATACTCTGACGATATTTAAAAGAAGGAATATTTTTTTTAAACCCACTCCCCCAAAGGGTATATGGTAGAACAGGTTCTATCATGAGTTTTTTTAGTGGGGGAAGGCAAAAATTTACATTTTCAAGCTGACAGTGTTTTCAGCATTGCTAAGATTGTCAATTTTTTCCGAAAAATAATTAATTTAATGCTTATTTTTTTTTATGTTACTGAAGACCAGAAAAAAAGATTTGACCCATTTATTTTGTGGACAAATGTATATAATTAATTTTGCAGTGGAATATCTTTAATTAATTAAACTCTAACGGTTTAAAATTTCCCCCAAAAATTTATTATTTTGTGCAAAATTTTATTCCCCAATTTTTTAAAATAGTGATTAAAAAAAATAGTGCATGTAAAAAACTGCAGTAAATCATAATGCGGTAGATAAAGGGTTAATTTCTTATCAGAGTTCACTTTTTATCATTAAGCTCTTAAAGAAACCGAAGTAAATATATTTCCAACTAATTCCAATTTCTTCTAAGGGCTTGAGAATAATTCTTCATCAAAATAAATTTTTCTTCTCTATTTTTTTTTCTTTTTTGTCTTTTTTCCCAATCTACGTTAACGAATTGGATTTGTTTGTTTAGCATCTGGCTCAATACGCTATATGTTGCCACAATTACTGTTATTTTTTTAACTCAAAGGGAAATTTTATTTTTTCCAAAATTTTATCAAAAACCCCTTTTTCTTTCTTCCCTTTTACTTTCGTCAAAAAGTTACCAATCTTCGGGTATTTTTATCAATATCAAAAAATATTTGGAAAATTTAAAGGGTTTTTTTTTGCTTTCCCCTTTAAAGCTGTAAATTTCATTTTTTTTTTAACATTTTTAATGATTTTTTTATTTTCCCTCAATGGTTTTAAAAGAGTGTTTTTTAAATTCCCCCCGCAAAAGTGACCTTTTTTTTAAAAAAACATTTAGAGCTGTTTTTACTGGCTAAACTGTATAAAAATAAAGATAGTTTGAAAAATTCCTTATTAGAGTTTATTGATTCTAAAGATCACAATTTCTCTGAGATAGGCATATATGCTGTAAAATCTTGTTGAGAAAGATGTATGGAAACAAATGGAGCATATTTTGATTAAATAAGCAGATTTTGGGAATATATTTGTAGCTTTATATATTCACTCAAAAAACCGACATTTCATACACACCATCCTGTTATAATACTGCCTATCAGTCAAATGAGAGAGAGAGAGATCTCTGCATTTATCCGTAAACATAAAGAGTAGATTTAAAGACTATTCTACAAGAGTACCGAAATCTAAATTGTTAACGAAATATAATTTTATGTACATTTGTATAATTTCCATGGTCATATCAAACTTTAGCATGAAATATGTTAAGACATTTTTAAAGGAAAAGTAAATGTTGAGAAATATTTTAAAGACTGAATAGGAGTTAAGTGATCTATACAATCATTTGCTGTTTTTAATTTGAAAAAAAAAGAAAAGGAACTTTTATCTGATCATGCTAATTTGGAGGAATAAATTTTAATAAGAGATTCCCAAAAAGTAGATGTTCATAGAAAATTCAATCTCAAATATAATCCTAGATTCTTCTGACTACACCTTCTACACAATAGTAATTAAGGTATCCGACTACGTTCGGAACCGTGATTTTGCAAAAGCGTGTTAATGGATAATATGTATGATATTTAGCGTCACTTAGATTAAACAATGTATATAAAATTGGGTTAAGAATAGTATTACAATAAAAAATTATTTAAGTACAATATTTTGACAAAAAATCAACTTAGAATAACCTTTTTTCCAAATGTTCTCCTTTTGTAAAAAATGCTTCTATTGTATTAATAATTTGCCTGTATTCAGCTCAGACCTCTGTACAGAGGCTCAACTAGAATTTTTGAAATGCATAACTCGGAAGTCAGTTTATGTATGTTTTACGAAAACAGAAGGGAGAAATTTTAAGAAAATACGCCGATAATTATTTCAAATGATTGTAACTCCGAAAATAATGTGAATTTTTCAAAAATCATAGTTTAGCCTCTATACAGAGGTCTGAGCTATATACTGGAAAAATATTAATACAATAGAATCATTTTTTACAAAAGGAGAACATTTGGAAAAAAGGTTATTCTAAGTTAATTTTTTGCCAAAATATTGTATTTAAATAAATTTTTTTTGTTATAATGTCCTTAAAACAATTTTATACATGTATTCTAATCTAAGTGACACTAAATATCATGAAAATTATACATTTATGCGCTTTTTTAAAATCATGGTTCCGAACGTAGTCGGATACCTTAAGATGTATAATTTTATTAAAAACTCTAAGGGAAGTCAGAATAATAATGTTAAATTTAGAATTAAAAATTTCCCAAATTTAAGATTGAAGAAAGTTCTATTAACAAAAGGTTTTGAATATAATCTGTAGTGCTTGTGAAAGTTTTACAGCTCTTCGTGTTGTGTAATATATTAGTTATGTGATTAAGTATTGATATTTTGGATGTGAGATAAGAGGCAAACATGAGATTATCAAGAATTATGTGCTGTAGATAATAATTGGTTCCGTCGCCATTTAATCCCAAAATTTGAAAGTTTAAAGACTCGATTTGGAAAAGGATATGGAATTAAAATTTTGGGATATTTTGATATAATCTCTCTTTTAAAAAGTTGATTTAGGAAAATTGAATGAGATGTTTGTCGGGTTTCGCGTTAAAATTCGCAAGTTTAGTAGATATTATATTAATCTTTTAAAAGGATTCGTACTGACATATTATACCCTCAACAAATTTCGCCAAATTACGAAACGTCGCCAAATGCTGTTATCGCTTTCGCTCATACTCGAAAATAAATCCGCGTATACACTCCTTAATATCAGCACATCAACAAATAAGTTGGTGAAGACTTAGAATGATTGAGCATAGCATTTAAATAAACACGTTCGCTTGAAATAAAGAAAGAATTTAATAACAACTACATGATATAAGAGACCAAAATACCATCATTGCATTGAAAATCGTATGATAAATGTGACTTTATGTAGTCTAGACCATATAAGTTTGCATAAGTTTGAATTTTAAAACTATTTTGTAGATTCAAGAAATTTCTTATTTTGATGTTTTGCTTAAGGTATCCAACTACGTTCCAAACTGTGATTTTAAAAGGTGCATAAAAGGATCATTTTCATGATATTTAGTGTCCCTTAGAGATTAGAATACATGTATAAAATTGTTTTAAGGTCATTTTGACAAAAACATTTATTTAAATACAATATTTCGGCAAAAAATTAACTTAGAATAATCCTTTTTCAAAATGTTCTCCTTTTGTGAAAAATGCTTCTATTATAATAATATTTTGCCTGTATATAGATCAGACCTCTGTACAGAGGCTCAATTATGATTTTTAAAAAATTCACATAATTTTCAGAGTTACAACCACTTGAAATAATTATCGGCGTTTTTTCGTAAAATCTATCCCTTCTGTTGTCGTAAAACATGGAAAAACCCCCGACTTCTAAGTTTTTTGCTTTCCCAAAAAATTCTAGTTGAGCTCTGTACAGAGGTGTCTGAGCTAATTCGGGCGAAATTTTAAATTATAATAGAAGCATTTTTACAAAGGAGAATCATTTGGAAGAAGGTTATTCTAAGTTAATTTTTTGCCAAAATATTGTATTTAAATAATTTTTTGTCAAAATGTTCTTAAAGCAATTTTGTACATGTATTCTAATCTGAGTGACATTAAATATCATGAAAAATTTCCATTTATGCGCTTTTCAAAATCACGGTTCCGAACGTAGTCGGATACCTTAATTAACTAGTCTTTCTCGTACCTACGTATTAGACCGTAAAAAATTAAATCCCAGTTTTAAATCATTTTTTCCAATAAAAAAAGAAGACAAGAACAATATTGTAATTTATAAACAATGTTTTTTAATATTTTCGAGCAAGTGCAATCAAGAATATTGTGTTCGAACATGGATGGGAACGGGTTATAGCCTACAAAAAAAATCATTTTTGATCACGTGTGAACAAGATTATTCTGTTTGAACATGTGTATGGGAACGAATTTTCTTTATTAGTTGCATATCGCTGCATTAGGTAACGTTCTTGGATACGGCGAAATTAGTCTCCGGTATTATATATACATACCAAAGTATTTTGCTGAGCTCCATGATTTGCATATTTGTGAACCTGAAGGCATTAAAATAAATTCTTAAGGCTAGATTTGAAGTTAATTCTAGTAAAAAAAGTATATTGGTGAACCGTGTTATTTCAAAATCGTATAAAAAAGACCATGGGAAAAAAGAGTTGGTTGTAAATGCATATTTGAAACTGAAAATGTATCATCACTAAAAAAAATGTGATAGAGTATCAGTCAATTTATATATTTCGAAACATATTTTCTAGAACAAAAAGTGTGATATGCGTTACGTATTTTTATTAGTGTTAATCTCAGTAATTTTCAATTATTAATATTTTTACTACGAATGTAATTTTCTCATAATGATAATTTATTTTTGTGAAAGATATTGTTGGTTAGCCCAAAATAAAGTGTGTTGATGAAATACTGTTCACTTTTTCTTATGAAACAAACTATTTAATTTCCAAATTTTTAAATTTTTTTCTATAAATTATATATAATTACAAATATTTTTACAAGCCTTGTTTCTTACTTTAATTTAAATAATAATTAAAAAGAAACACTAAAGAAGTTCACCATCACCAATCTGATTAAAAAATATTAGCATTCAATTTTACGAAAAAAGAATGTTTGTGAACAGGTTTTAAAACTAGATCAATGAAAAGTAATTTATTCTCGAATTTATTTTCTTTTACAAATTGTGAGAAAAAGTGAACAAATTTAATTCCCTGAGAATTATAAATTCAGTATTCGTTACACTTAAAACGAGCAGACTACGAATTGCTTGAAAACACCGTAAATTAGATTTATGCTCAATTTCCTTATTAGTTTTTAAAATGTAAGGCTCACATTTTTGGTTTTATTTTACTGACTGAAAACGTTTTCATTTTCTTCCAGCATTTCTATTCCAAATGTTGAATTCGGAAAACTGTATTATGAAAATTTCAGCATAAAACAGCATTTTTTACATCTTAGTACGTAGCGATTTTTTTGAACGAAGTCGAGAAGAAATATAAGAAACCGATACACATTATAATTTTTACTGCTATTACAATTTTTGAGTGACCTTCTCGAACAGCACGGAGTTTACTTGGAATACGTTTAATTTTTATTTATATTATATATCGTTTAACTAGGTTTTTCCTTATGCTTCTTGTGATTAAATTTCCAAGTATATGGTTGCTTTTTCGATATATTGGAATACAAAAGATATATCTTGAAGTTGTTTTGAATTCGATATGTTACAAATATTTTAAGTACGCTTCACCCAAAAAAGCATCAATACGAAGTTGAATGACAAATATATATATATTATTTACTGTATATATTTCATACTGTTCTGACAAGTTATACTTAGGTTTATAATTGTTTGTATATATTAATATGGATTATATATATCAATATATATATATATATATGACGACGTATTATGACTGTGACCAGTGGGTATTTTTTAAAATAAAATCTTTTCCTGTCTGTGTGTGTTGTTGTTGTCGTGTGTTTTTATCCTGGTATACATATCAAATACGAGTGGAAGAGAACAAAAACATACAATACAAACAGAAGAATATAGACATTTATTACAAATGATTACAAAAGTAACCCACAAGGATTTTTCCATCTTTCATTCCTTAGGGCTTTTTTCTAATATGGCCTTTAAATATAACTTTAAAATGGAAGTTGCGGAGTTGTCAAAGGACAAGTCTTGAACAAAGACCCTCCCTGGGTTTCTGGGGCTCTTAGAAAAGCTGCTGTTGCTTACTTTAGAATTTTGACAGGTCATGACCGTCTGCGATCGCATCTCTACAGAATTGCTATCGCCAACTCTCCGAACTGTACTCTATGTGATTCTGGTCAGCCTATGACCACTGAACATTTAGTCGTGTACCCTGCACTAATTAGTCTTAATTCAATTGTCGAAAAATATTGAAGAGCACGTGCTATATTGGTATAGGTGCTATTGTAGTGTGCGGCATTTGTAAAATAAATAAACTACAAATGATGATCCCAGCATATAACAGAGTGGGTGTGCTGCTTTCCATTCGATACAGGAATCCATTACAGGCGAAAGTCCGAATTCTTTTCCCAAAGAAGATACATCCACGCTTTATTCGGGACTCGAACCCGAGCCCACTCGGTTACAAGCTGAGGGGCATATCCACCATACAATCTGGACGGCATATAGGTGTGTGAGTCAGTTAAAATAAAGCCATCTCATGAACGGTTTCATTTCTCAACTTTTGTCCATCTCAAAAGAATACTTAAAATTCAGTAAAATTTGTATCAAATTTACTCGAAATATTTATTTGCTTGGAAATATAGGGAGTATTCTACCATGAAAATTCATTTATAGTTATTAAAATAATCTTTCTTTTCTCGGATTTTTTTCACATATATAGTTAGTGAACGGATTTCTGATTAACTAATTAATATTATTGGGAGTGCTAGTTAATATTGTTCTAACTCAAAATTTTAAATTTTTTTACAATATCAAAAGCTTAAAGGTTTGCTAACTATAGCCAATAATCCTGGCAATTTTGAGTCACAGTTGTGTAATACTTGAACAGGCATTCATAACAAATACATTATAATCCATAGACTTTGAGCAAAGACACACACAGATATACTGAGCATCATTTTAACTACATAATAAGGTTTTAAGAGGACACAGAGTACGATTCCATTGACAAAAATCGGTCACAAAGTTTTAAAAAATTTTTTAGCCTATAAGTTATTAAATAATTTTCTACAATCTCACCAAATTTAAAAGCTCTAAATTAAAAAACAATTCAGAGTTATGATAACTTTCATGTTCGTTTTTATTCACATTTCAATGGAAAATAAAAACTTTAAGTGGATTTAAATGAGAAAGTAAAAGAACTCATTTATCATCATTTAAACTGCTAAGGCTTTTTCTATTGTGCCTAATGCTGTGACATTTGTTTTTCCTATTACTAACAGTACATGTAATAAAAGTTAGTACATATTTTTGAATCAAAGCAATACTTATTTTTTAAAGGTAGTTAAATTTATAGAATGTACTCATTTCTAAGGAAATTTTCAATACATTCAGATAAAAATATTTTATGTATATCAATCATGCTAGCAGTAAACCCATTACAACTTTTATTATATACAGCTTGAAGTATTTTTAAATCAAATTTCATATGTGTTTACGTAAATTATTCTAGAGAAGTAGCATTTTAAAATTACTTCACAAAATTTGAAACTTTTCTTTAAAAAATTAAATGGTTAGTATTTTATTGTATTTTGAGAAAAAATAGTTTTATGTAACCCATATACATTGGTTACCAGGAACAAAATTGTAAAAACCATTAAATCAAATCTTTTTGAATAAATTGTACCATATCCCCTTAAGGGGATTCACCCATGTGACGGTCTGTTTTTTAAGCATTTTAGGGAATTATTTTTGACGACCAGTAAAAAGATGGAACTTTTTATAATTTATTTATATGAATTTTAAGACTATGAGTATAAATGTTTAGCCCAAAATATCCACTAGAACATGAGTTATAGCGCTCTGAACACACCCTCCTCGAAAAAATGGAGGCTCACTTCCTCCACTTTTCCGGCTGATTGTCTTATCTGAAATAAAATAAAATTAACAGTGTTTTAATCTATAGGTTTAAATGCACAGAATGAAATATTCTCAATTGAAAATATAAAAAATTGGATTTTTGGTAGACCTCTGAATAAAGGTTTCGAATATCATGGTTTTTTGTTATGTTTTTGTTATAAAAATAGAAATGTTTTTGAATTTTGGAATGATCGCATTCTTTTGGGGCATATATATGTCGGGTCTATCCTATAAATTTGAAGTCTTTTGGGTCAAACCTTTTTTTGAGATATGAGGGAGAAAGTTTGAAAATACATCTTGAGGCAAACGCTTTTTAAAGTTTCAAGCCGTTTAAAAAAAAAAAAATCTTATCTTAGCTCTACGAACGAGCTCTTCTAACACCTTCTTGTTTATAACGACTTCGAATCTTAAGAAATCACTTTATCGCGTATTCTAGACATTTTAAGGGAAAACAATTTTAAAAAACTTTTTAAAATTTTTTTTAACCCATTACATGGGTGAACCCCTTAATGGAAGCAGGGACTCTACTTCACGGTCACCGTCCAGAGCTGGTCCCAGGAATCATTTATCACAAAAAAAGGCCCTTTTTTCCAAGTTTCCAATTTATAATAGTTTTTTCATAGCTTATTTACTATATTTGAAATAATATTTGAAATTTTTTAGTTCTTAAACTAATATGTTTATATCCAAAATTTTCTATATATTCAAAAAACCCCCTTAAAAAAAATATTTAAATCTGCATTTATGTGAATGGCATTTTTAAAGTAATCAATAGCTTAGTTTTTTATTCATTTTCAAATGTTTTATCATCCCAAAAAAACAGATTTCAAAGAAAAGTTTTTTTCTTTCATTTTTATGTGAAAAAGGCGGTGTAATTTTATATAATTTGATATGTATTATACTATCTACATTTTTGATTAAAAAAATTTATCTTTATTATTTTCTTATATTAAGTAGCTGTCTGGATTTTAAAAGATATTGCAGTCCAATAAGTGATACATTTTCCATGCCCTTTGTTTTAAACAGATGGGTTCTTCAGATTTTTTTTAAAAAGAAAATAAAAGAAATTTCCCAACCCTACCTCAAAAGAAAATGTATTTGAATAAATAAAACTTTTCCAGCGTACAACAATGATTGCAATTTTATTTAGCTTGACTTTTTGTTATTTTAAGTTAATTATTTAAATGTATTTTTAAAAAATTTTGCTAATAATTTCATTTACTATAATCACATTGTAATTTGAAATTTCTTCTCGAAAGTTAAATCAAAATTTTTTAAAGTTTACATTGTGTTTCCTATAGATAAATAGTATGATACCCATTTTATATAAACTAGTAAATTTTTTTCGTATATCATTTCACTTTCATAAAAAAAATTAAATTTTATATATTTTTTCCCCCCGGGGGAAAATGTTTTCGTGTGATTTTTAATTCATTAAAATAAATTTAATAATTTACATGTACTTTCCGGTACCAGTGAGAAGTGGAAAGAGACTCGAGCATTCGAAACAAAACAGAAACGATTTAATGATGTCTTCCAGAAGTTGTTATATGTTAAGGACCTTAAAAAAACTGAAAAAAATGAAAAAACTATTTTTTAAAAGTTCGGCCTTGGCGATTTTCCCCGTTTAATTAAAAACCCAGGAAATGAAGAATTCGAATCTCGCCCTAAGGCACATTTTTATTCTATTATTTCGATACAATGTCTGAATTTGTAAAATCCCACGCAAGCTAGTTCATTACGACTAAATATAGAAAAATCTAACAGAGCTCTGCGATTTCTATTTTGAGAATTGTTTTTTTAATCTGCAGAATTTTACGATAAAAAATAACACTTTGTAGAAAATTAAGAATAAAAAACTTAAAACCCTTTTTTAAAAAACAAAATACAGCATAAAGCATTCTATTTCCTGGAAAAAAAAAAATTTCATTTTTTTTGAAGTTGTTGATATTTGTTTCTTTCCTTTAAATAGGGCCCTTTTGGGTTTTTTTTGAATAGAAAAATTCCGGCATTTTTATTTTTTTGGGGATATTTCTTTATAAATAAGCATCTGACCAGAACGATAGACTCCACGCCTGTCATTTAAAGAGAAGTAATGCAGGCAGTGGTTCAACCAAATTGGGATTTATGTAAGCTTTTGAAGGGAATATGAGAGAGAGAGAATGCATTTATAAATGTGCATTCGAAATAAGGAGTTAAGGAATTTATTTCGGGTTGTGTGTTTTAAGGAATAACGTTATAGACAGTTTTTTTCAAGTATGAATGCTTAATTCTCCAACTACTTTTTGAAAGAATAATTGTGAATAAAATTAAAAATTGAACATTATTTTTTAAAAATGTAGGTATTTATTCCCGAAATTAATTTATATTGTAGAATTAAAATAAAATAATTTTTTAAAATTTAAATTAAAAAAAAAAAGTTTTAAAAATTTTTATAAATTTGGAGAATTTTTGGATTTGTACATTTTCTTGATGGGGATTCAATCTATTAAAATAAGAATTTTATTTAATTGCTTCATCAGCTTACAGTGCATATTTTAATGCTTTTAATGTGATTGCAGCAAATCTATAACTGTGAACAAAACTTTAATTTTAAAATAAAAGTCTCATATTCTCATACAAATTTTAATTGCATGGTTGAAGGTTTTTAAAGAGAATTTCTGGATGTTTACTTTCGATGAATATTGCTTAAGATCTAATTATACCTATTTTTAAAACATGTTTTCTGAGTTGAATTTTCCTCGTTAAAGTAAAGAGAGGGGTGGTAAGTAGTTGAATTCTTGAAAAAGTAGTCAGAAGAGTAGACTACTAAAAAGTCTCGTTAGTCTGAGAATGAAGGAATATTTTCCACGGTAAACAAGTTTAATTACTTTGCTTTCAAATATATTGTTTTCACTTTAGATTACTTAAGATAGCTATTAAAAATGTCTTTAGAGGTCAGCTTCCAGATGACTCTAAGCTGATTCGATATGATGGTGATTTAAATTACTTCTATTTAACAAAAGCCAATTATTCAAGCAACAAGATATTTAGCTTTTTAAAAGAATAATAATCAGCTTTTTGTTTGAATATATGTGGTACGCGATTAAATTTACAGATTTAGAATTTAAAATATACCATATGATCATACGAAAAATTATTATTGAAGCACCAATGCGTTTTCATTGCTATTATTTTGATACAGCTATGTTATTACAAATATCTGCTTAGATTTCCCCTCATTATAACACATTTTAATAAATTCATAATAAATCAAGCAATAAATTCAATATTATTTTTATTTTAAGTTCAAATTTTCTAAGAATATAAAATGATCATGTGCGTTAATAATTTTTGAGAAATTGATTATTTTATTAACAAGTAAAATAAAAAAAAAAGTTTTTAAGTCAATTCCAACTTAGATCAACAAAGAAAAATTTTATTTTATCTACTTTTTGTTAAATAGTTACGATTAATATAACTATGTATATATATGACAGAATCAGAAAATTAAGTGGTAATTAATTTTTATTAATTATCATTAAAGTATCGTATTGTCATCCAAAACAATCGTTTATATAAAATTTCAGTTCAACTGAATGCTTTAAAACGTGAGAAAAAAAATTATTTTCAAGTTTGGACACATTGCCAAAAATGATGCCAACGTGGCTGTATTTGTAATTCTTTAAATATAATTAGTTTTAACTAATTAATTTTATTAACTATAA
Source organism: Trichonephila inaurata madagascariensis (assembly GCA_019973955.1). Lineage (NCBI taxonomy): Eukaryota > Metazoa > Arthropoda > Arachnida > Araneae > Nephilidae > Trichonephila > Trichonephila inaurata. The sequence goes on from BMAV01005446.1 coordinate 33,681, forward strand.
TTAAATTATTTTATTATCATCCAAAATAATCATGTATATAAAATTTCAGCTCAATTGAGCGCTTTTAAATGTATTTTATTAACGATTGAAAATTCCACCAAGATAAATAAATAAATAGAGAGTATGAGCTAATAGTAGGAATTGAAAAAAGTGTTTGAAATTGTTTTAATAAAAATTAAAAAACTTATAAAAATATGTTACATTAAAGGTAAAAATATAACTACCCTTATTTAAAAATTGAAACTTTGAAAATAGTTTAAGACAAAAGTTCTATAGTTTAATATAGAATTTAGGTTGAATTTCTTTTGTTCAACATGGTTATTTTAACTTCACAAGTAAAATTTGTCATTATTGATAATAATAAAAATCCGTTTCTATTAACATCCCAATTTTATATAATATCTTATGTTGCAAAATTTGTTGGAATCATATTCTTTTAAATCATATTTCCATTCAATTGTAATTCTAAGTAATTTCTTTCTTAAAGGTTGTATATAAATTATATCAAAAAAGGTGCTAGATAAGGTGTGTTTGTTTGCTTAATTCTTTGTTTGTTCCTTTTCCGTGACATTCAATTCATTCTTCCACCGAAATACTATCAAAGTTGTAGCCATCAACTTCTAGAAAAATCATTTTACAAAGAAAAATAAAAGTTTATCAGAGTAAAGTGATTTCGTTTGTGAAGTTTTTGATGTAAGACTCACACCACAGTGCTTCTCAAATTTTCAATGTTTGCGACCCAATTTTCAATCATAATTTTCATCATGCTCCCCTCCATACAATAACAAAGTATTTAACTCAATAATAATGTACTTGGATACTAAAGCAACAATACGACTTTAATTATATAAACCATACAAATTATTAAGATTATTAAATTTTTGCATATAATTTGGTGTATGACAAGCCCATGGGTAAATTAACTTATATTAACTTGCCCATTAACTTAGTATTGATGAATTAATGATAAAATACATTGCGCAGTATTGATATATTTATATGATATCAAGGCTTAAAATCCTCACGAAGGCAGGTGTGGGAGTTAGGAGTGAGATGGGAGTTTCAGTTCAATTGTTTTTTGTTTTTGAATTACAGCGCTAGGCATCAATAACCTTCTAAAGGAAGATTTCATGAAAAAAAATGCATTTATTCGATCCTCAGGCCAAAAAGAGTGAAATTCCTTTCCTTCAAAGCATTTCCGTTTTAAAGCTTTAAAGCAAATAAATATTTTCTGCCTCAATATTCTGGCTTCCAAGTTTATGCAATGAGACCAATACACAAAATGAATAAAATCCATCATCTTTAGAAATATAAATGCTTATTTAAATAACTTGAGCTGTGGCTTTAAGGAAATTGTCTGACTGCGATCGATTTAGTATTTGACGTCGACGTGAAAATGAATGAAAATATTTAAGTTTTAGAATTAGTCATGCTTTTTGGGATCTCGTTCATTTCAAGCATGAAAATTCGTAGTGTATAAGAAAATAAATGCTCAATTTTTAAATACTGTTTAAATTCTCGTTCATTTCAAAGCATGAGAAATTTTGTAATGTTGTTTGTATGGAAATGAATGCAAATTTGAAATACTTGGGAAAAATCTTAATATATAAACTGTTTAGTCCGAATCAGGGGAATTTGCATGCTCTTTGGTAATTTATTTATGCCTCAACTCACCAAACAATTGTTCAATATATCTCACAAATTTCAATCAGCTTATTCGCTCAGTATTTAGACGTGGTGGTTATGGTCATTAACTCGTGCAGGTGGTGTTGAACAAACCCCTGGGTCTGCACTTAAAAGTCTTGCATTCTGGGAGATCTTCAAAAATGCACCGCACATATTTTTTTGCTTTCAGGTGAGGTTCTCAAAAGCGGTTAAGCGTTTTTTTAAGAATGCGGCTCGGCCGCTTTTGGGAATTTTGCTTGAAGGCAGAAAAGTATCTTCTGGAATGGCGGAATTTTACGTGCAGACCGCTTGGAGGGTAAGTCCTGGTTCCACTGAAAACTCGCAGGGTAGAGGGACCTGATGCCAAATAAATCTGTCGAACTAAAAGTTCTATTATTGGCTTAGTGTGGTAGTTTGGAGAGGGGATGCCAGCTCTGGTGTCGTCATTCGATCGAGACTCAAAATTATGAGGTCCGTCGCCATTAGACCTTGTTTTGCTTCTTAAGGCGATGTTAATATAACTTACCCTCACTCTGTAGTATTAAATTATTTAAGTTTTATATGATCCTTTTTTCCTTATTTTTATACAAGGGATTTGTGTGTTTAATATTAAATTTAGAATTTAATTTTGTACATTTATGTTTCGGCATATGTGATAGAAAGAAATAGTTATTTAAAACCGTGTGTTACATATATAATATCTATTTACTAAGAGGTGTTTTTTTAAAAAAAAATTTATTAGTATTTATAAAGAGTTTTAAAATAATTTCTACAGAATGTTCGAAGCACATAAAGATGTAAAAATAGTGTTAAGCCTATTCTTTCATATCCAGAAATTGTTTCAATGAATAGATGTTGGATAAAGCACTCGAGTAGCCATTAAAATCAAGCGGCCTTGCACATTGTCACATGAGATTTTTCTTCGTGATGAAGGAAAGACCCCACTGGCATTGCAACATAAGAAAATCTGCGTTTTTTTCCGTTGGGAAGTGGTGCATCACTAGGCTGATCAATCAATTGAAGATTAACACGAGTTGGGTCCCTTAAAGAGGACACTGATCGTTCAGCACTTTACTTGAGATCAAGTGTTGGATGATGTGGTGGAAGAGTGGTTGTATTATTAGCCATTGTTCTTTCTCATGGAGAGTATTGAAAAATTGCACTTCATTGGAACAATTGCTCGAACAATATGGATGACTATTTGCAAGTTATTTCGATACTTCATTGACTGCTTCTTGATTTCTATCGTTTCAATAAGATATCTACGGTAAAATCCTAGAAGAGCCCACACCCTTGGCGACAAACCGAAAACAGCGCCAAGCCAGAACGAGATGGCCAAACGAAACCAACAATAGCGGCAAGTGAATATAGCGGGACAAGGTGGATGCGTAATGAAAATATATGTAAACAATAAAGAAATTAATCAAATATATTTAAGATGAAATTAAAAAACAACACTTACTTTCTTACTGCTGATCTTTTCTGAGTGAAGGGTACAGTGTAAAAGTAAATTTAAAAAAAAGCCTTGAAGGCCTTATCGCTAAGCGAATGACCGTGGGAGGGCCGCCATACATATCTGCGATGTAATGGTCGAACATACCCATTCGACATCTCCGTTCGTATAATCCCGTTCGCTCATTACATTTAGAACATTCATAATTCGAAACAATCAATTCTTCCTTTCTTCATACACAATCCAATCAATTTTTTCTTACATTTCGCATTCAACCAAGTAAAAAATTCGAAGGTATATTTACTCACACACGTGCCATACTTCCAGCCCAGTGCCTAACAACAAAATGACGAAATTAAAATGACTGCCAACAAAATATGAAAATTTCAGAAATAGTTAGGTTTACCATATCTAAAGTATCAAAGTAGGTTACCAAGATGGCGCAATTATCGCCAACCGAAAACATTCGCACCAAGGTGTGGGCTTTCCTAGGACTGAACCGATATCTGCAATTTTTTTTTGAGCGATCTTTCTACAAGAGATCAGAACTTTTAATATATTTTACGGTTTACAGTTATAGTGGAAAAGGTGTGTGTGTGTGTGTGTGGTGTGTGCGTGTGTGTGTGTGTGTGTGTGTGTGTGTGTGTGTGTGTGTGTGTGTGTGTGTGTGTGTGTGTGTGTTGTGTGTGTGTGTGTGTGTGTGTGTGTGTGTGTGTGTGTGTGTGTGTGTGTGTGTGTGTGTGTGATCAGACAAATTTTCTATATATTCAAATACATTACTAATGTAATTAGCACTAATATTACACAAGAGGTCGATTTTAACTTCAATTAAGGAAATTCATTGGGAAAGTAATACCATTTATCAATATTTAAAAATATTGTTATAAATTACATAGAACAGTAGGATTTCTAGTTTCAAATAACTCAGGAAAAAAAAAATAATTATAATTATCTTATTGAATATCTGTTAACCTCAAAATGTCCAATTAATTTTTTTATATTTATCTGTATACAGATATTCTAAATTTTTAAGATTATATTGTCCATTTCAAATTGTTATAGGTTGCTTTTAATAATCAATGTATTATAAAGATTCCACAAATTCCAAGAATTTTTCTACATTTAATTACCCTTCTTATCAAATCATAGATGCTGATCCTGTAGCTCTTAAAAATAAATAACTCCAATAAAACTTTTTTTCTACCGAAACTTTTATAGTATGGACCATTACAAAAAATTTTCGCAATATAATTTTAGCTTAAACTGTATATTTTTATTTAATGATTATTTTAGTAAAAATAACTTTTTATACTTATTGATTGAGCTATAATTTAGCGCTTAATTTTTGAAGTGCTGGATCATTCAGTTTGGGAATAATTTGTTTACTGTTCTTTAATTCGTGCATTACCTTTGGTATCGATCTTCAGGTATGCTATTTTTTATTTAAAAGGGATTTAGGACTTTTATTTGTTATATTTAGTAGCATCTTGTTCAGTATTGTTAGCAAAAAGGGGAAGATTGTCTAACCGTAAAACATGTTAAACCTATTGTTTATATAAGCTGTCTTCAATTAGCAATGTTTATAATATTGCAAAAATCCATCTGTTTACAACATCTCAATGATGTTTTTTAAACTTTATTTTTGAGTCATTTCTCTGCCTTTCAAGTAATATTAACTAAAATTTACACACACACATATACATATATATGTAAACTCATTTTGATTCGGATGAAATTGAGTCTAGGTAATTATTTGCTCTATCTTCCCGATACTTCCTTATATAATAATTCATTACTTAGCTTAATGCACTATAATGTCTTTTTTAAAAAGATGCAAAGAGTTAATGGAATTTTTCTCCGACATAAGCCATCCTTAAAAGGTTGAAAAGTAAGCTAAACATTATTTAAACTGTCCCCTGATAGATAAAAAGGGATAATTTTAAATTATATATTTATTTTGTGTCGTATATAAATTTCAAACTGGCATAATAAATATATAAGCGGTCACGTTAAAATATGCATTTGTGTAATTTTTTTCCCCATAATTCACCCAAAAAAGAGCATATATAATTAGGAAATTCCCATTTTTCTTTTTCCTTTTCCTTTAAAAGGGAATGATAAATCATATCTGCTTACGAAAAATTTGGGAGTTTTTAAAAAAGGAATATCAGTGGGTTTTAAAGCTTTAAAAAGAAAATTATAATTTAAAAAAGTTGAATTTCTAAATGATTCATATTTGCTTTTATCAAAACCAATGTTTGATGAAATTGAAAAAAATTTTTCAGATTTTATTTTTTTTATTACTGCAAAAATTCTAAAAGGTCATTTTTCTTTTCCCCCCCACCCCGATATTTCCTAAGCTAAAGGTGGGCATCAAAGATTAGAAGGTTCAATATATATTTTTTGAACTAAAAAAAACTAAAAAGATTACTGAGGTACAAAAAATTTTGTGTAAATAAAATTTTGAAAAAAAATGCCCACATATTTAAGGGTCTTAGTTAATAAAGAGGTTTTTTTTTTTTATTTTTTAAAATATTTTGGTGGTAACTCTAATTCTAAAATATTAGTTTTTCCCCAAAAAAAAAAAAATTTTTTTAAAAAAAAAAAAAAAGAAAATTTTTTTTTATTTAAAAAATTTTTTTTTAAAAAATTTATTCTCTATTATAATATCTCGAGAAGAATTCTGATATTGTATTATCCCTCTTTTACCAGAGTTGAAAAATACTCTTCAAAGCAAGAAATTCCTTAAAAGGATGTTCGTTTGTTTATTTTAAGATGTCTCAGGGTGCTAAAAATGTTTCGAGAGCACAAAAATATAAACAATTTTCGACTAGAAATAAGTCTTTTGAGGTTAAAATAAAATAATTTGATTCTCTTATATATTTTTTATAAGGAATAAGGTTTCAAAAAGTATAAAATATCTAAAATATAATCATAATTTTAAAAATAATAAGCACATGAAAATAAGAAAAAATTTTGTAAGAAATATATAGTCGAGCAGGATATTTTCTGCAATAATAATTTGATTAATAAATGATTTATAAATTCAAATATATCCTTATAACACTGTAGTAATTTTATATAAATAGAATAAAAAAAATATTTTTAAAATAAAAAGTACATTTCTTAATTCTTTAAAAAATTCAATTTTTTTAATTTTTCAAAAAATTAAAAATATATAATACTAAAATTATGTAGGGTTTAAATATTATGATAGAGTTTATAATTCTATCAAGTTTTATACATCAAAAGTATGATAGTTTTTGAAACATAATGCGCGTAAATAAAAAAAAAAACACATACTGAGAAAAAAGGCTTTAAAGTTTTAAATTTAATTTGAGAAAATAAATTTTGAAACTTACATGCTAAAATGCTCCAGGACAATAAGATATGCTTCCCTGTTGCTCAAACAGCTCAATTTCTTAAGACTTTTAAATTCTTTTGGCTCTGCGAGCCTCAAAAGATGATGCTAAGCTCCTCTTTCTTGACATAAAGTGTCGACGATTGTCACGTTCAGCCAGCGACACACAAACATTTTGTTAATTTTAAGCCAAATTTCTCTAAAATAGTAATGAGTATTTCACTTCCATCATTAAAAATGCTGGTTGCAGATTTGCAGCAATCTCTGCAATCTGAAGGCAAGAACCAATCGTCTTAGGACAAAACTTCCAAATTAATGAATTTAAACTTTCATTTGGATTCTGTGTCTGCTTCCTAAACATTTCTTCAAGAGTGCCGGATGAGATAAGTTTGAAAATACATGCTTAATTACATCTCGAACAGCTTTAGCAACTGAGGGTTTGTGTTTATAATTTTGTAAATTATTATTAATTGCAGCATTATACCTACAACATGTATTTGATTTGCAAGACCAAAACCGGTTCATCGGTTTCATCTCATCAGTGCTGCAAGAATGACCCCAAACAGCCCAAATGGCTTTACGCATTTCCATTACTCTAGAATGTGCATCGAATAGCATTACCATAGTAATGCGCAAGCTTATCAATTAAACTATCAGTTAACCTACCTTTACCGCCTATAGTTTTACCATCAGATAATCTTTTTACCACAGTTCTTCTCAAAGTTTCAATATTCGCGACCCATATTCAAACATGATTTTCATCGCCCCCTCATACAATAACAATATATTGAATTCAATAAAACAAGACTTCGAAGCTAAAACTATGACACGACCTTACCCTCTTATGCCACCGGTGTACGGGCTGCGGTAGCCAGTGGTTAAGGTATCGACCATGCAGGCATGTCAGTGAGTTCCAGCCCAATACCACTAAAGACCCGCCGTGTAGGGCAGCGATGCCTGTTAAATCTGTCGACAGCTGAAATGTCCTCCCGTTGGTGTGGTGTGGTAGTTAGGAGAGGGGGTGCCAGCTCAGGTGTCGTCCACGTCACTTGACCATGGTTCAAAATTACGTGTCCGTCGCCAAAAGCCCTCGTGTAGCTGAACAGTGCGACGTTAATATTCACTCAAACTCAAACTCGCCACCGGTGTACATAAACATCTCGTTCAGTCAAAGCTTTAAATTTCCCGACGTATATATACGTCTTTCCAAAGTACTATCTTTTCACTGCACTGCATCCATAAAATTATTCCGAAGGCTTTTGAATGTAATAAAGAGAAATTGACAATGTTTGCGAAGAATTTACTTATTTCAGAATATTTTTGCTTCTTGATTCCCCCCAATACATCCCCTGCTCACGCCTACGTGGAAAATGGTTTGCAGAGGGAAGCGAACGCGTAACTTTTAATTCACATTTAAGGGATTAATTATAAACCGTACAAAATTATAAAGATAAGTGTGTTAATTTTTGTATATAATTTTATATATGACACTCCCATGGGTCACTGGGAATTGTAATTAAACTTAATTAGTATTAAACTAGTATTGTTAAATTAACTTAACTTAGTATTGTTAATTATATAAAATACATTGTACACTGATACATTTATAAGTGTAATATATTAGTGTAAATTTGTATTTTATTTTTAATTATGCCAGAATATATTTTGTTTGTTTACTTTCAGTAAATTTATAATTCTTTTTAAATAATCTTTTATTTTTGACTTTTCAATATACTCACGCCCCCTCAGAATCGTCACTCCCAAGGGGAGCGTCCCACAGTTTGAGAAACACTGTTTTACCATATAATAATTTAAGCTTCCTAAGTCTTGTACCCATTTTCTTTGAACAAGGCCTACACATTCTATTTTCTGAATAAGATTGTCATCACCGTATGGCTTGTTTTCAGAAAGGACATTGAATGCTTTTGTGTCGCCACCTCCAATGTAGTTCGAATATTTCAGGTTGTGAAGCTTTTCTGTGTGTGATCGATTAAAATCATCAACATCCCGTCAACCTCCATCTTACCAGCAGAGCCAAAATATTTTTTCTTCGTGAAATCTCATGCACTCTTTTGCCCTTTTTGTACTTGATACCAAACCTTACCCCTTTATAACTGTCGTATCCTTTGCAGAATGAGGATAACACTTCCTTATCCAAAAACCTTACCTGTTTCGGTCCCTATTACAGTACAATATCTCAATCAACATGAATGTCCTCTCGTCTTCAGGTCCCATCACCACTACCGTTAAAGTTTTTCAGGTGACGAAGAATTTTCTTCGACAGCTTCCTTTTCTTGCTTTTTCAGCGACTTCCTTCATA
>BMAV01005447.1:0-108076 GCA_019973955.1 Trichonephila inaurata madagascariensis
CTACGAAGGCTTTGGAGACGAATCTCATAATTTTAAACTGTGATTGGACAACACTTATGTGTTGTGACAGGGCTTTACGAGAATTTCTACTAATCCCCTTGGGGAATCTTTGGGCCAGCAATCACATTTTTTCACAGCCATCCCTCTCAAGAAGAAACCATGATATGCAATTTAGCTAGAGTATATATAGTTGAAGATTAAAAATCGTAAATGAGAGGGAAAAGGAGCTGAATCGCTGAAAGCAGTGCTGATACGGTAAGGATCAGAATTTCGCTGCGTGATTATAGGATGGACTTTAACTATTAGAATAAATTAAGAAAGTTAGGATTCTTATCATAACATTGATTAAAGTTAAGCTATTCGGATTTCGTGCGCTTATTCACATAGGGTTTGAGCTCTCGTTATATCATTCTAGGGTTTCCCTTTATAATTTGCTTGTCTTGGAATATTATTTTTGGTCAAAATAAATTGGATTTATCATGGATAGTATGGGTCATCAATCTTTACCTTCCACAGATTTAGGTCGATTAGAGGAGGGGGCAGCTTCCCCCAAGGGGAGGCCATTACAGTGTGTGAATCAAAACACCTAACTCTCCACATCAAGCCTCATAAACTTAAGGACTTAAAAGATCCGACAGGTTTAACGTGTATGAACCCTACTACACGACGATCGTTGGAAGAGAGACGCACACAAGCTCTTATTTTTAATTATAAATTTAGAAAATTCAAAAAGGGAGAATATTTTGTTTATATTGTTGCTTTATTGTTGTATGATGAAATAATTGAACTATTTTGCAACATAGCTGTTTACTGACAAGTGATTAAGGAATTTTGTCTAGTACAGGAGTAGGCGAACTTACAACAGAGAAGAGACAAGCAGTGAATGAAACAAGATAACTAAGGTATCAATGAGCCATTTATACGCTTACGAATGCGCATGAAGGAAGGGGAAGGAAGTGACTACGGTAGCAGTCATGATCTAAACTATCTTGCCCAATAATTTTAAATGGGATTTAAATCGGGGGAAAAAACGGCCATTCATTATGATCTTCACTTTCCAGTAGATGCTGAACGTCAGAAGTCCAGTGTGTCCGTGCATCGTCATCTATAAAAAGAAAGCCTGGTCTAATAGTACCTCGGAACAGACGTATATGGGGAGGACCACCTTACAATAGCGATTTTCTATTACAGAACCTGTGTCAAAAACTTGGAGCTAAGTCCACCCATTCAGCATAATGCCTCCCCAGTTGAGGACCACAGAATGGTCTTTTTCCGTGATCTTACTGGGATTAAGCTGTGTCCCGACTTTTTTCCAAATCAATTGACGTCGAGAATCGCTTGTGGCACTGAAACGACTCTCATCCATAAAGAGGACACGACTCTATTGATGTGATGTCCTTATACCAATCTAAACAGCACTGCTGATGGCCAATGTTCAAAGGGATGCAGTATTCAAGACGGTGGGCAAATAGGCCACTGTTGTGAAGTCATCTGGCCACAGTAAACCACGACACTTGTCGCCCTGTTGCTGTACACAGTTGCTGAGCAATGATGCTTGCTGACTGGTATAGGGCTCATTTCGCCTGCAGGATGATATATTGACCATCCACTGCAGTTGTTTTCTTAGACCGCCCCCCACCATCCTTTCTAACTATGCTTATGATTTAGAAGGCTTTCCAAGTGCGCGAAACGACATTTTTGTTGATTCTGAATTCTTCAGTTACACTGGTCAAACTACGCCCATCCCCCGCCCGAACCCTTTTCCCAAAAGTCATTCGGGAATTTTTAAAACCCATAATCATGAAAGAACTCACTTACTTGCAGAGAATGTTTTTAAATTGGCCTCCGTTCCCCCTTTTTTGTAGTCTTAGCTGCCGCATCGGTGCCGCTTTTTTGTACCTCGCGTGGTGTTTTTTTCCCAAACATATGCATACCATCACCTTTCTACTAAATATCGTGTTTATTGTCGATCCAACCCCTTTTCTGCAATTAAAAATCTTCTGTTTAAAATTCCCTTACTGCTTAAATTTTAAAAAAATGTAAAAACAAAAAACATAAAAGATCTTTTATATAAATAAAAGAAAAAGGCTAACAAAAGACAGAACTTGAAGCAGACGAAAGACCAGAACCATGGCAACAAACAACTCGTAGTCACAACCAAACACAATCACAACCTTAAAGCTCTTTTCAACCCATCAAATATTCCGCAACCCGATGTCTCCCATTTGTTGACGATTCTTCAATTAATCTTATTTACTCTAATGCAATTTCATCGCGTGACAGGGACTGATGCACTTGTTTCGCCAAGAAAAGGTGCACGATTTCAATTCCTCAGCGCCAAATTACAAAGTCGTTATTTCGCGCCAAGTTCTTCTCTACAAGTTTTTTTTTTTTCGCCATTTACATGCTTACTTCTGGTAATTGGAGGACCCCGCTTCTTTCGGTATAATGGGGAAACAATGATGTCCGATTTGTGGCGAATTTGTGCGTGACTAGATTATGAGAATGCAAATGGAGATGCGTGGTATTAGAAAGATTACCATCTGTCCATGGAAAAAATGGTGTTGCGCTCGTTTTCGGCAGTGTACCGGTTGGCTCGCGTTCGCTTGTTTTATCATTCCTCCCTCCCCTTGTTTGATTACTAGAATTTTGTCGTGATGTTCGGGTAGATGGAAGCCCAAAAGCCATGTTTAGAGTAAACTGGATTACAGTAATGTGCTATTACTCAAAATTGGCATGAAATAAAAAGTACATGATCGAGAATAAATATGTCGGTTTTTTGATGTGCAAGTGGCTCTCGATTTTCGTATCTGATTGGTTCCCCAAACCCGTACGAAAGTTGAGATGTATGAAATAGCAATGCAAAAAATGCGTAAGAAATTGTTTTAAAAACATATACACTTCCCTTCCTAAGACAGGTTAGGTAGGAAAAAACTGTTCTTTATCCAGTACTAATTTATACAGAAATACCTGTAATGTAAAAATCATTAACATAGTAATCGATTTTTAAACTGAAAAATCATACAATACTAGTATAATTATACACAAATCTATTAATAATAATACTGATATAGATTTGAATTTACACTCCATATATAACTGCGATTTTTTCATTTCTTTTTCAATTCCTACTATTAGCTCACGATCTCTCTCTCTCTATATATATATTTATTTATTTATCTTGGTGGAATTTTCAAACGTTCATAAAATACATTTTAAAGGGCTCAATTGAGCTGAAATTTTATATTCATGATTGTTTTGGATGACAATACAATAATTTAATTATAATTAATAAAAATGAATTGATTAAACCTAATTATTCAAAGAATTGCAAATACAGCCACGCTGGCATCATTTGTGGCGACTTAGCGACCCTTTTGGCGACTTGGGTCAAAACTTGAGAAGGTTTTTTTTCTCACGTTTTAAAGCATTCAGTTGAACTGAAATTTTATACGTACGATTGTTTTGGATGTCAATACGATATTTTAATGATAATAAATAAAAATTAATGACCACTTAATGTTGTGGTTCTGTCCTATATACATACATATTTATATTAATTGTAACTATTTAATAAAAAGTAGCTAAAATAAGAATTTTCTTTGTTGATCTAAGTAGGAATTGACTTGAAAATTTTTTTTATATTACTTGTTTTTTATTTCTTTTTTAAAAAGTATTTGGTTAGGAATTTCCGTTCGCAACTCTGAATGCTTCTGTATCTGAAGCGTTATTTGTAGTATTTAAGGGAGTGTATCCTTTTATTTTATAACTAACCATTACCCACTCGATTTGATGGGCATTTCATATTGTATGACTATAAACTCCCATTTTTTACAGCTATTGTTATCCAAGTACATTGTTTAAGAAAAACATTTCCAAGTGGTGAAATATTCCTACTCTTTTTGGCTCCTACTCACCTCTCTTATATTCCAACTTCCGACTACATTGGTCTATTATTTGATTAGGTGCATGTCAAGTGGCGTAGTGGAGAATATATTAGCCCCCTTGTAAAAACAGGTTTTAGGCCCCCTAGAAACCTGCCCCTTACCCTGACATACGACAGTGCAGTGAAGTTTGGTGTACATGGGACATGCAACAAAAGACCGGGATCTTTGAATCAATAAAAATAACATTAAAAATAACTTTTGTCTTATTGAATATGTGAAAGTGCCCCCCTAGAGTGCCCTTCTCTTAGATTATCTGCGTGAGCTAGAGGTGCAGGATTAACAAAAGGATAAGAACATGTTTATATTCTTAATATGTCTTTATTAAGAATTTAAACTTAAACTTTTAACAGATTAGATAATAATTATATATATGAGAATCTACGATGAACAAACACACAATACAAGTAATACCGAAAGAAGTAACTTGGACCACTATCAATATCTAACCCGCCTAATCTCTTTTCCAATAATAACGCAAGTCCTAATATTAAATAGTCAATCCTACCTTAATCCAATCGTAGCTCCGATACTAAGGAGTAGCGTTTTTACGCGAGTGCAATGGTATGCACCTTGACCTAATGGCTTTACCTTCGGAATAACCTCTATTTGCCGTTCTTTCACAATTGTATCAATCTCTCACATAACATTCCCCAAATTGCTATTCCACTTACTGAAACTTCTGTTATTTAAAAGCTATCTAATTTGCATTTATTCTTGACGTTTCACTTCTTGGGTTTTGGTTGGAAAAGAGTTGCCATTAATCTTGGCCCCAAAAGTACCCAAAGGACATGTTAAAGAAAAGACGCGTGAACCCATCACAAATATACATACAGTGTTTTAAGGATCTTGCCACCGCGCCTCGAGATGTGGGAGAAAGGGAAGAAAGACTAGCCATGTTCAAAATCACTTCATTTATTTGCAACACAAACTACAACACCAATTCGATCAATCAAAACTACGAGATGCACTCAATTAAAGCACTATGAAACCAATTAACGAGGTACGCGAGGTATGAGAAGACATTAATTACCAGTAACACTTACTTCAATTCAAGTTCACTGCCTCCCAAGCTATGTAATTTATATTCAATCTCCAGTGATAAATTGTCACCATAATTATTACAATTATCAAATACTAAATATCTGAGTTACATTTTAAATTTGATTAATCATCGCTCCACTCTAGTAGTCTATCCTATCTCTCTCCTTCTACTAGACTTCATATAGTAGACTTAATTTACATGTTCCTGTTCCCTTCTTCAGATAATAAATAATTTTTAAATAATTTAATAATTTTTTAATAATTTTTAATAATAAAATAATTTTTAAAAACCGAAAATTCCCTCAAGAGGATTTGTTAGTGAGAAGATCGCGGATATAGCCGTCACAGTGTGACGTTAGTATGTTTTCTACTTCTTTTCAGTGTTAAAAAGGAAACCACAAATAGAAATCTGAAAAGTTTAGTGATGTCTTAATAAAGTTTGAAAAGAAATACAGTCGAACCTCCATATAACGAACCTCTATATTGGGAATTTTTCTATATAACTAACTTTTTCCTGGAACCAAGAACATTTCACGATTTTCTTCGTAAAATAACCTCTCAATTTTTATATAACTAAATTTTTCTCTAGTGATTCAATTTTTCTCCTCCTTATTTTAAAATTATTTCTAAAAATTTCAAGTTATTCTCTCTTTTAACACATTTTATGACAGTCATAAATCTTTAACTGGTTTCATTTGGTGCCTAACTCACCGAGAGCAATAGAATTATGGGCATTTAATCCAAGAAGTGCAACCTTTAACCCCCCATTGTCCAGTTCACTGAAACATTTTCGATATCCCCTTTTACTAACAGTTGAGTCTCACGTCATTGAACTAGTCTCGGTTCATTTGTATTGTTGATCAGTCGTACTGGTAACTTCGTTTATTGTAACTCAAAATTGTCAAAACGAAAGTGCATGAGGATCAAAGAAAAAATTTAATTCTTCAGAAAGTGGATAAAGGCGTCAAGAAACTTTTCTTGCAGGGTTTTTTATATACAAGATATATAAAATAAATAGATATTAATTTACAAAAGGTGCGGATAATTACCTTTTTAAATATATAGTGTTTTAAAACTTATTTCATGTGGTTTATAAAGAAAATTAAAAGATGAACCTCTATATAGCGAATTTTCCATACAACGAACTATTTTTCGGGATTTAGCGACTTCGTTATATAAAGGTACGACTGCATTTCTATTTCTGTTTAATCTCAGGATTTTAGAGTAGTCTGATATCTAGCAAAATAAACACGTGAATAGCATTACATTTTCAAGCAAATCTGTAAACAACAGTTTTTCAATAATTATCAATTTTCTGTAATGCAACTGATAAGGAAAAACACCTGCGCTCGTTTACCAAACGAAATGAAAAATTCGTTAAAATTCAAAATAACAGATAATAAAGGTTAAAATTCATTATAAATCGCTCACGATAATCAAAATAAAATGAATAACAAAGGCGTAATGTTCTTATGTTTCGTTATCTTTTTAAATGGCAAAGAGGCATTTTGTACCAAAATACATCACAATGCATTCAAAACCGCAAAAACGTATATTGAAATATGAACGAATTAAAGAAAGAAAATCCATTAGTGACAGCACAATGCACTCAGCAAAACATCGTTTGCACAAGCACAGACAAGATTGTTCATTAAGAGAATTTTTCTTTTTAGAATGCGGAAGGATAAATAATCGTTCCAAACGATAATTAAAAATAGAAGCTAGCTTTTAATACTTTAAATGCATCGACAAATTTAAATTGAAAATAAAACCATATCCATTACTTTCAAAAGATTGTTTTCTTTAAACAAAATAACACGAATTCCTTGTTAATTAATTATATTTGTTCTACCGAATCGTAGATTTATTTATTCGTAAATTTATAAAAATTGAAAAAGAATAAAATTTTCATTTTAATTATTTTGAATTAAATTCATTCGTTCTCTCTATTGTGCTAATCCTTTTTCAGTACTTAAAAATTGTCTTTGTAGTGAAAAACATTTTGCCTCTAGCGAATATTATAGGCATCGAAAGTTAATGAAAAAATATTGGAATACGTATATTTCAAATAAATATTTATTAACAAACAATAAAAATATCAATTAATATTGTAATGTTTACTGTTTATCAAAACTTTAATTGTTAATTCCTCAAGGGTAAAAATTCCTTTCAAAATAATCATTCAGCCTTGTTTAAAATAAATGCCAAATTGAAATTTAAAAAGAAAAAAACAGCTTGAATAATTATTTTAAGCTAAAAATAAGATATTTTGCAAGAAAAAGTAATTTTGATTGAAATCGTTTTTTTTATTTTTAATTAATAAAACAACATAAGAAATTTTTTATTAATTGTTTTAAAACAATTTAAAGGAATTCTGGAATCTGATTTTGTTTCTCTTAAATGGCAACATTATTTTATATAATTAGTTAAAAAAAATATTTTGATTCATTTTCAAATAGCAAATACAAATGATGTTTTTACTCCTGTTTATACTGAGACACAATGAGGAGTTTTTTTCCCGAGAACGTTCCAAAAAAGGAAAAATCACGTGTTAGGAATTTTATCATCACAAGATCTTAAATTCTATGAAATAAAAAAAGGAGATTTATAACATTTCAGAAATCGCGTTATGTGGCAATTTAAACTTTCCTTTATTGGAACATTTATAAAAACAATTCGAAATATATTTATTTGCAGTGTCTCTCAAAAATCATTGGCCACTATCGAATTTTTAAAAAAATAGTACTTAATCTATGATTAATTTGATATTTTAAAAAGGGAAATTTTTCTAAAAATACATATTTAATTGCAAGGATTATTTGCAAACAAAGGGCAAAAATTTATTTGAAAATTAAATAAAAAAGTAGCCTCAAAGTTACTTCTCAAAAATAATTATACGCTAAAAAACAGGAAATAATGTAAAACTTCGATGATTTACAGGTCATTCGCACTTTATGGAAATGATTTTGATAGTTAATTTTTATCTAAAAATGCCGCAATTTTGTGCCTAATTGCTTTTATCTGATAGCCATGTTTATTAACACTAGATCTAGCTCGAATTTTCCATGAAAGTTAACTTTTTCTCAGTACTGTCACACAAGCCAATTTTACTTCATTCCTCTTGAACCATTTTCAAGTCCGTTCTGAGATTTTGGATACCGTTTTTCTAAGGCTTGTTTTAATAAACCGAAAACACAGAAATCCGTTGTAGAGGCGTTATGTGATTTTACAGGTATTTAATCAAATGGGATACATTTTATTCCTGTTTCCAATTCTTTTTTTTTTGCTAAATAAGCGATAATTGACTTACACGTGTGACTAGAGGCTTTGTCCATATGAAGCTCAACTTTATCAATGTCCTTTTCATGTAAGGCTGGAATATCTTCTTCAAAAATTGGTTCCAAAATATTCCGCTGATATAGTACAGTGAATTAATTTCGTCTTTTCTTGAGACATCTTTAAATTTTTAATTTGCCGTTGTAACAAAATTTTGCAACTATCATGAATCCCTTAGGGAACTTTTTAGTACACTAACGGAAGCACTTTCATATGGTCATTCCGTCAGTTGAACTATAGAAAATTGACCTTCTATTATTGTTATAGTCACTTAAATATACTTCATTGAGTGTTATAACAAATTTCTTTTTTTAAGCAGCTAGGTGTTTATTACATATTTTTGTATAGTTTGTTTTTCTTTCAGCAACATGTTTTGGGTAAAGCAGATTGAACTTAGGTTTAAACTTTTTTTTTAACCTTAAGGTATCCGACTACCTTCGGAACCGTGATTTTGCAAAAGCGTATAAATGGATAATATTTATAATATTTAGTGTCACTTAGATTAGAAAATGTATATAAAATTGTTTTAAGAATATTATAACAATAAAAATTATTTAAGTATAATATTTTGACAAAAAATGAACATAGAACGACCATTTTTCAAAATATTCTCTTTCTGTGAAAAATGCTTCTATTATAATAATATTTTGCCTGTCTATAGCTCAGAACTCTGTACAGAGGTTTAACTGGAATTTTTGAAATATATAACTTAGAAATGGGTTTATCCATGTTTTATGACAACAGAGGGGAGCAAATTTAAGAAAAAAACGTCGATAATTATTTCAAATGGTTGTAACTATGAAAATAATGTGAATTTTTCAAAAATCATATTTGAGCCTTTGTACAGAGGTCTGAGCTATATAATATTATAGTAGTAAAATATTATTATAGTTGAAGCATTTTTCACAAAAGGAGAACATTTTGAAAAAACGTTATTCTAAGATAACTTTTTGCCGAAATATTGTATTTAAATAATTTTTTTTGTCAAAATGCCCTTAAATTAGTTTTATACATGTATTCTAATCTCAGTGACAGTAAATATCATGAAAATTATTCATTTATGTGCTTTTTTAAAATAACGGTTCCGAACTCACACAGTCGGATACCTTAAATCTTTATCAATGATTTTACTTACAGTGCCGGAATACGTTCCTAGTTTCGAAGCAGTGTATCTTTGAGCCAGCCAGTTTATTTTCTTTAGGATCAGAGTTTCCACTTTCTTGATAGTGGCCTGTCATCGAACAATTTTAGGATGAGTTTTCATAGTCAGGTTTTTAATTTTACTTTTATCAAAGTGTGTTTTACCTTTCAAATTTAAATATATTATAAGTACCTTTTTATGAAATGCAATAACCGAGATTTTATAATTTGCTTTAGAATAATCAATTGCAATAACCACCTTATAACTTGTTGATAGAAATATTTCTCCTTGGAAAGCGCACACACAGTTTACGTAACCATCGAAGCTATCTATCATTTTTGGGATCCATTTTCAAAATAAATGTTTTATTTTACGTTCCAATCAGAAGCAAACATTAGCAGATGATTAATTCTAAAATTACTAAAGTTTTACTTCAAAATGCAAACGAGAAAATAAAAAACTAAATAGTTTCCATAAAGTGCAA
This sequence comes from Trichonephila inaurata madagascariensis, assembly GCA_019973955.1. Taxonomy (NCBI): domain Eukaryota; kingdom Metazoa; phylum Arthropoda; class Arachnida; order Araneae; family Nephilidae; genus Trichonephila; species Trichonephila inaurata. The sequence continues at coordinate 9,950 of BMAV01005447.1, forward strand.
ACGACATTCTGTAGAACTTAGTAAGATATCTTTGAGCATCCATAACAATTTTTGAACGTCTGGGTTTGGAATTAACTAGCTTTTTTTTTATTATTATTTCTGAATGAATGTTTTTCTATTCTTCAGTAATAACAATTTTTAGATCCTTTTTTTTCTTCCACGTGTCATTTTGTCTTAATATTAATCTCCAGTAATCTTCAAATATGTTCAACTGAGTTCAAATTCGATGGGTGGTATTTTTCGAAATTCTGGCTAGGTACAGACACCAGAAACGAACATTCAAGGTCACGTGTTTAGAATCATTGTCTTGATCTTTTTTTTAAAGAAATTGTTCGATACTTATAACGTTTGTACTACTAATAATAAATTGTGTTTAAATATATGTAAATAAAAATAGTGATCTATTATTGCCATCAATAAACATCAAATTACCTAATTGTGATGCTGACTTACAACCCCACATAAGGTAACGTTCAGTGCTCTGTTTCACTGTCCTTATACCCCCAGAAGGAATCAAAAATATTCAATTTGCTCTCATCCAAATAGTATATCATTTCAACAAGTTTTTGACTTTATTATCATTGATTTTTAGGAGAAAAATCCAATTTTTTTCACTTGCTTGGGTTCACAAAAACGTTTGCTTCTCCCGGAGCTATCATGCTGACCAACTGATATCAATATTCGCTTACCAGTTAGAGATAAAATTGAATAGGAAAACATTTGAATGAATTCTGCAGAAATTTTTGCAGCATTCAAATGAGGATTGTTCTCAGATTTTTTCTAACAATAAATATCGTCGAGTTAACTTTGTCGGATGGTCATTTTTCTTCTTTACGATTTGATTTGGTTTTCTTTGAAGCCTTTTACAACAGAGAGTCGAATAGGGTTGATAATTTTTTTTCAGTACGATCACGAGATATTCCTGATTTTAAACAGTATATTTTTGCAAATAAAGTTAAACCAAATGATAATTTTAAAGGCACTCTCAGTACCGTAAATACTTTATAAAAAATGTCAGATGATGAAGTTTGGGATGAATTTATTCGAAAATGTTTTGTATACATGATCCATCTCTTTTAAAGCATTTATTTATTTTACTTTTTATTTTTGTAGAAATGGATTAATAGTTTAAAAACAAATCATATTACGCTTTCATTTTTAAAGTCAGATGTAGATTAAAAAAAAGCGTTGGATGTCTTTGTATACTTAGTGCATTAATCTAATTCCAATATTCTCCGTATAATTCTGGCATTCTAACAAAATTTTCTCCATATAATTCGGGCATTCTAATAAAATTTTCTTCGAATAATTTGTGAACTTAATAGAATTTTCTTCGGATAATTCATGCATTTTTATAAATTTTCTTTTGTATAATTCGTGCATTCTTATGGAGTTTTCTTCACATAATTCGTGCCTTCTTATTAACTGTGCAATCTTTCGAGTAATTCGTGCATTCTTTTGAAATTTCTTTGCGTAATTTGGATATTCTAATACTCTTCCCTCTGCATTTTAAATTTGTCTTCTGTCATTATTGCGTCATTCTATTCATTTGTATAAACAGTGTATTAGTCTAATAAACTGTTTGTGCATATAGTATATTAGTCTAATAGAAATGTGTAATTCATGCATTCTAGTAAAAATATTTGCGTATAATTCATACATTCTAATAGAATCTTCTTCGATACTTCGTGCATTCTAATAGAGAATCTTCATATAATACATGCATTCTAATAGAATTTTCATATAATACGTGCATTCAAATAGAATCTTCATATAATACTTGCATTCTAATAGAATCTTCATATAATACTTGCATTCTAATAGAATCTTCATATAATACTTGCATTCTAATAGAATCTTCATATAATACTTGCATTCAATAGAATCTTCATATAATACTTGCATTCTAATAGAATCTTCATATAATACTTGCATTCTAATAGAATCTTCATATAATATGTGCACATTCTAATAGAATCTTTATATAATACATGCACATTCTGATAGAATCTTCATATAATACGTGCATTCTAATAGAATTTTTCATGCAGTTTTATGGACCTTTTTGCATAATTCGCGCATTCTTTTAAAATTTCTTCGCATAATTTGACATTCTAATATTCTCTTGTCATCATGCATTATTTTCATCATCATGCTCTTTGTGTGCTTAGAGTATTAGTCTAATAAAGAATTCTTTTTAGACTTCTAAGATTCTTCTTTTATCGTGCATTCTACCGGAAATTTCTTTGATTAATTCTTGTATTTTTATGGAAAATTTCTGTATATGTATTTATACTCTAATTTAAACTTCTTTGCATATATTTATTCAATTAAAGATTCTTTTTTTTTTAAATCTTATTTTCTTATGAGAATATCTTTATGGAGATTTATAATTTTATATTCAAATCTATTATTTTTTTAATTTTAATTTTTTGTCAAAAAATTATAAACCCGGGCAAAAAAATTTTCTATCTACATCAAAAAAAGAAAAAACAAAAATAATTAACCCATCATTTTGGAAAAAGGCTTTCTTTACACAAAAACCGGGGCTTTTTTCCCCTTTCTTTTTTTTGCATATACAAATCACACCACCATTACTTAACAATAAAACCTATAAATAAACTTTTCTAGTTTGATCTTATTATTTTGGGGGAACGGATTTGGATTCCCAATTTTTTTTGGGGGAACAATCTACGGGAACTGCATTTCCCAAAAGGGGAATTTTCTATTTGGCAAAAAGAAAAATGGCAAAAAAATTTCCGACCCGCGTTCAAAAAACCCCTTTAAAGAAGTTTACGGATTGAGTAATTCGCTTCTGTTAAAGAATACTTTTAAACTTCAAAATGGCCGATAAAGTATTATCAACAGATGACAGTTCTCGTTGATTGTATGTTACTGCAATCCCAAAGGGAATTAAGGGAAACCCACGTACGCGCATTTCCCAAGGGGGAAGTAATCAAAACGGATAAGAAACTTTTTTTCGTTTCTAATTTTTTTTTTTAAAGTTGTATCTGTGTTCGATAACTCACTTATCTAAAAAACGCGTGGGCTAGATTCAAACAGCGAAATGAAACGGGTTTTTTTTCGAACAACAGTTTAAAGCTGTGGGATATAGGACTGTTTGGCAAAACGTTCTTTGTGGAAATCTTCTCGTTCGAGTTGTTACAATTTGTTATTTTGGTCACATACTTTGGAAAATGTAAACATTGGGCGTAAGTGCTTTAGTTCCCGCAAAGAGGGGGAAAAAGTTTGGGGGAAAGAAGGACAAAAAAGTGTGTTTAAAATGGGGGTTAAAAAGTCAAAAAAATTCGAAACTTAAAAAAAAAAAAGGTAGGTTTTTAACATGGGGTACAGTGTAACGAAATTTATAATTTAATAACTGGTTACTGTTTCCGAATTTTATATTTCTCGAAATTCCATGTAATGTGAGAGTTATTGACAACGGACCCCGTAATTATGAGTCTTTGGGTCCCGTGACGGGAAGGCCCACCTTAACTGGGACCCCTTTAAAACTATCAACTGCGCTAACGGGGGCAACCCAAAATGACCCCGCAGGCCACTTCAGAAGGGTTTAAATCCCCGGGGGAGATATGAAAATATATAACTTTATATTAGATTTAAACCCATTACAAAAAATTTATTGGGAGTAAAATTAAAACTATTATTATTTTTTCTTTCTTTTTTTTTGTATATATAAACCAAAATAAATATAATAATAAAATCAATGATCAAATAATGTTTAAATTATTTCATTGGGGAAAAAATTTACAACTCTTTTCCCCTTTAAATTTTTTCCAAAAACGATCTTAAAATTTGTATTTGAGCATCGTAAATGATTTGCAGGTTTTCGTCCGTTAAAATTTGAGTGTAATTTATGTTTGATAAACCCCTTTTAAAAGGGGAAAAAAAATTCACAAAAGAAACAACGTGATATAAAGGGAAAAAGTTATGGATTTTTTGTTAAAAAAAACGAAAATATTGCACAAAAATTATTTTGAACATTTTAAGGAATCTTGTGGGCCGGGAAAATTTCTGTTGGGCCCAAAGGGGGGTTGGCGGGTTGGTCACCCCTGCTCTACAGGTCTAATGTGCATCAGCTCCTCCACAATTTTGAATTGCTGTAAATGGACGAGGCTGATACCTGAGCTAGCATTCTAAATTTTTACACTACGTCAAAGAGGGGATTTTATCGACCTCATGGGGACCTCGAGTTCGTGAACATGATATTCGGCTACACCGACCACATATCAAACATGAAAGAATGCATTAACTTAGTTAAGAATAACTTTCCCAAAATAATTTCATTGGATATAAACGCTTATAAAGATCTAAGGACCATTCGTAATTAATTTTGAGAAAATCGAATAGAAATTGATATTTTGAATCTTTGTTCACTTAACAGAGAATTATAGTTTAAAAAAAAAACTAAAAAACACGCTTTTATAGTGAATAGAACTAAAAAGTAAAAAAGAAAAAAATTATTAACATAAGAATAAAATGACTTACGAGAAAATTAATGTCATTGGAGTAAAAGAGAGGGGTGCTCTATATTAATTGTTATAATTTCTTACTAGTTCTATTCCGAAATGCTGAATTAGTGTAAAAATGTAGTACAAAGCATCCCACGCTCTTACCCCAATGACATTCATTTTCTTGTAAGTCATTTTATTCTTATATTAAGAATTATTTTTTTACTTTTTAGTTCTATTCACTATAAAAGAGTGTTTTTCAGTTTTTTTTAAAACTATAATTTATTTTTCATTTTTTAGTTCAATCTGCAATAAAAGCCTGTTTTTTTAGTTTTTAAAACTATCATTTATCCTTTGTTAAATTTATCCTTGAGTTTGATATTTGGAGCCGGAATTACGTGGCTGCTAGTATTAGTCTTGCTTTTCAATGGATATTAATTAACGAGTCTGAAGGGCATTTATTCTCTCCGCTTACGGGGCTTCGGATGAGTCCCATATCGTTATATTTCAAAGATTCCGTCTCTATCGATACAGGTCTAACAAAAGTGTGTTAAGAAGAAATATTAAATGTCAATAGTATTATCACCTTTTAAACGTATTTCTCTAATGTTAATTCGAATCATCATCATTATCTATTCCATCATCATACGTATCATGTAACTCATTGCTTTATCAAAAAAAAAAAATAGCAGTTAGAACATACATTTATCCCTTTTTAAACGTATTGCTATAATATTAATTCATATCTTCACTTCTAAACGCATATTGCTTTACAAAAATAAAAAATATTTAGAAGTTAGAGCATAAATTTTTTTTTTCACATGCACGAGTTTTCTTCTTTTTTCTTCTTTTTTTTATTTCCATTTTCAGAAAAAACTAATATTATGGTAATAAATTGCTAACCCACCCTACCTTTCTCACATAAATAACACATTTTTTTTGTTTTATTTGTATCAACCACAAACTTATTCGCTGTTTTAGGATTGCACCTTAATCTTTTAGTCGCAAATGAAATTTGCGAAATTAGTCACCCAAAATTTAAACTGGTTTATGCAATAAATCGCCAAATCTATAAATCATATTCCTAATTATTCTAATCAACAATGAAAAAAAATTATGAAATTTTTGTATTGTACGGTCCTAAATGTGCAAAAAACATATTAATCTGACCTTTTTTAAAATGGGAAAAAAACGAGTTTAAAGATTCCATTACATAAAGGAAATTAAAAAGCGTGTTAAAAATTGAATTACATATTACATACAGTTAAATATATTAACACAACACTAAATAACACAACAGTCCAGACAAACTACTATGCATTTTCGTGAATTTTTTCTCTTAACACGAAAAGAAAATCGCTTAACAGGAAACGATTTATCTTCTGCGAATGAACAAAATACGGAAAACACCAGCCAGATTAAACTATTCTACCGTATCAACGGAAGAATTCGTCGCAGTAGATGATGATAATGTGTGTACAGATCCAATGATGGTAGACAAATACATCCTTGAGTTTCTTCAAAGCCCAAAAAAATGCCATTGATGCAGACTGTTCTTGGTTTAAGGGTTTATTCCGTCACTGCAGGAGGAGTCTGCTCGGAATACATTTGTGTTCTCGAGAGGGCATCACTGTATATTATGGGGTCTAGGAGGTAAGATGCCTAGTTTGTGTACACCGAATATCACGGAAGGTGCGACCCTCTTGCCATTGTCTTTTCCGGCGTTTTTAATGCCAATTTTTTTCTGCCCTCTCATTACGCAAATAATCCACACGCTCACTTACAGGTTATTACGTCTGATTCCCATGATGAAAATGAAATGAATAATGCATCTTTTGTTCCCACATCATCCGAAACGAGGAACTTCATGAAGAGTACGCATAGTTATTTCGACGCACACTCCAATGATGAACTGAATAACAAAATGGATGGCATCGAACAATTTGTTGTTAAAAGAGACAATTCAAAAAAAATTATCAGATTAGCTTCCAAAAACTCGATAAATATTTTGTTTATTAAAAAATTTGAAAATTTTTTAATAAATTTCATGAAGTTCATCTGAATGTTTTCACTTTATTTTTATTAAATACATGCGTATATATCGTTAAATAAAAAAACCTACAAAAAAAAGGGAAATATGTTTTTTTTTTATTTTTCACGAAACTTTTTTAACCTCAAAAAAACTCCCAGTTCCAAAAATTTTTTAAATAAAATCATATTTATTTATCATTTTAAAAAAAAAAAAAGGGTACATTCCTAAAAATTCCCCATTCAAATTTTTCAAAAAAGGGGAAATTTTTTCCAAATTCCCTACAAAATTAAAAAAACGTAATTACCGATTCTAGAAAAAACAAAACGATACCCACAGAGATTACGGCGATGCAGGATTGTTCCGATTGAGTCTGATTTGACTGCTCCCCAAACATGTTTTAACACGGGGAAAGGGGCAATGACCAATTAAGAGCAAGAGAGGGTAAACAAAAGGGTGGTTTTTTTGTGGGTCAGCCTCTCAGCCGGTGACGGATGGTTCCAGGGGTGTTTCTTAACCCGAGTGCTGACAGATCGTTTTTCGTAATATTCGGGGACATTCCTTCCCGGTTTCACTTCCTCTGTCTCAATTGTGTTGCCGTTACAGTTTCGTAAAAGAAAAGAAAGGTCGTTTGCGTGCAAACAACAGGTGGCCTGAATGAAGATAGAAAGTTCTTGGCTGCAAGTTATTGAAGATAAAAATAATTTTTTTCTTCTTAAATCAGCGTTTCTCAAACTGGGGCACTCCCTCCTAGGGGGCGTGATAACCCTACGAGGGGGGAGCGAGTATATTGAAAATTCTAAAAAAACAAAATATTATTTAAACAAAAATTATTAATTTACCGAATTAAACAAACAAAATTCATTCTAACATAATAAAATATAAAATACACATTTGCACTCATATAATACACTCATAAATGTATCAGTACCACCCAGTGGCGCACACAAGGGGGGTGTCCTAGGGGTCCGGACCCCCTCCCAAAGCTTTTGATTTTTTCCCGATTGATTATAATTTTAAGTATATAATACGTAAAATTTAATTAAATATTTGTTTTTAATGATTAAATTTATTAATTAACACTAATTATTTATTCAATGATTAGTTTTTTACTGTTTTTTGTTCCCAAAAATCGAGAAAATCAAAAGGAGCATGATACAAGAATAGTGGACTTTCGACCCTGGACCCCCTCCCCCCTTGGAAAACTACTGTGTACGCTACTGTTACCACCCAATGTATTTTGTAAGGAATTCAACAATACTAAGTTAAGAACAAGTTTAATAATTACCAGCGATCCCATGGGCTTGTCATATATAATATTTTCACAAAAATCTACACTTATCTTGATAATTTTTGTACGCTTTATATTTAATCCCGAAACTGTCGATTAAAAGTTACAGGATTCATTCCCCAATGTCACCGTTTTCCACGTAGGTGCGTGTATGTGATGTATTGAGGGAGAGGGCTGAAAGGGAATAAATAAAACCTTCTCTGAAACAAGTAAATCCTTCAAAACACTGTCAAAGGTCCTTTATTACATTCCAAAGCCTTCGGAAAAATTTTATGGATAGCAGTGCACAGAGAAGATCGTAGTTCAGAAAGACGTATATATACGTCCGGGGTATTTAACACTTTGGCAGAGTGAGACGTTTATATACACCGGTGGCTGTAACGCACACAAAAATTTTTCTACGGGGGGGTTGTCCAGGGTCGAAAGTCCATCATTTTGGTATCATGCTCCAATACGCCGCCCAACATATTCTTTTGATTTTGTCGATTTTCGGGAGCAAAAACAATACAAAATTAATTATTGAATAAAAAATTAGCATTAATTTTAAAATTAATTGTTAGAAACAAATACATAAAATTTACGTTAATATATAAAATAAGATTATTTAAACCCAAACGAAAAAAAACAGGTATAGAGGTGTCCGAACCTAGGACACCCCCCTTGTGTGCTCCACTGGCCAGGTGGCATTTAATAGGCTAAAGTAGTATTGTATCTTTAGCGTCAAGGTATAGTATTATTAAATTCAATTCATAGTTACTGTATGGAGGGGGGTGCGATGAAAATTATGATTGAATATTGGGTCGTAAACATTGAAAGTTTGAGAAGCACTGCCTTAAATAATTTATGGAATATAATCGGGATATTTTAATCTTTTCGTAATCACATTTTGTCGTTTTTTTGGAGCATGAGGATATTACATAATGAATTAAAGTATCCAACTACGTTCAGAACTGTGATTTTCAAAAGGAGTATAAATGAATAATCTTAAGATATTTAGTGTCAACCAAGAGAGCTGAAAGCTCTATTGCAACTCTCTAAAGCAACTCGCGGGCTATTGGCAGCGGACTTCGTAATTTTAAAACTCGGTCAAGTGACGAGGACGACACCTGAGATGCATCCCCTTTCCTAACCACCACAACCAACAGGAGGACTTTGAACCTAGACAGATTTAACGTCTATCTTCCCCCTCTACACGGCGGGGCCCTTTTAAGAGACCAGGACTCGAACCCGAGACACTCCGTGACTACAACCACTTGGCTACTGCGGCTTTAGTATCACCTGAACTAGAATATACACATACAATTTTTAAAAATTATTACAATTAAAAAATTTAAATGCAATTTTTTTAGCAAAAAATAAAGAATATATTTTTAATATTCTCATTTTATGGAAAATACTTCTATAATAATAAGATTTTCCCTATATGTAACGAAGCTTTCTCCACATAGCCTGGAAATGTATAGTTACAAAGTGAATTTATTCATATTTTAATTAAATCACAAGTTATTTCAATTAATAGTTACTCTGAAAACGATGAGATTTTTTTCAAAACTCCTAATTTAGGCTCAGTAGAGAAGTTTTAACTATACATAAGAAAAAAACTATTATAGAAGCATTTTCCATAAAAAGAGAATATTTTGAAAAAATGCCAGATTCCTACCCCCTATTTTCCCCAAAAAATTGATTTAAATTATTTTTTATTATAATAATATTCTAACAACAATTTTATATGTGTATTTAAATTCAGGTGACACCATATATATATAAAGTGTGTGTGCTTATGACCACAAGATAGAAGTAAAAACTTCTAACTCAATATTATTTCAGGGGATTAGTTCGGAGAATAATAAACAAGGGGATATTAGTATTGTCATATAAAATTATTTATTTACATATGTCTGTACTCATTTTGCAAAATATACAATCCTATTTGTGACTTAATTGTATTCTAAGAAGGAAACAATAGGTTTATATAGTAGCTGAAATAGGTTTACATAAATACTTTAGACACAAAATTATTTAAATATCAAAAAAACTTCATCAAGCGTTGTTCTGTACTTCATCGTGCTTTCATTTGGATTATTTGACATAATTAAATAGAATTTTGATTTTTAAAAATCAACTAAAGGTTTTGATTTGTCTTTTGAAAAATCTACATTAAAATCCTCACTTAAAATCATAGGTAATTTGTTCAGAAGAGCCGATCTGGTTTCAGTATAGGCAACTAAATTTTTGTGAATGAATTCGATAATTTTCTCTACATTTTGATTTGGGGAAATATAAATACTAACCATTAGATTTATTTGTTTATTTTCTGCTCTACATTTCGCTGCGCAAATTTTCCGATTCATGACTGATTAAACCCAAATGATTCTGTAGTATTTCATGCTACATCCATCTTCTATATAGAATAAAGAATGAAGTGTAAGGAAGTACATGCACACATTAAATAATATCTGAATCGATAATTGAATATTTAAATAAATAAAACAGGGAAATACAAAAAGCAAACATTAATTAATTGGCCTTCAATTTCTTCATTATTCGATTATCCTTCGCCGTTAAAATTTCTTCACTGCGCTATTAAATAATTATTTAAGCATATATTCCCGAATGTAATGAATATTTTTTTAAAATATGAAAATGCAGGTGTGTTACAGTTTATAGAAGATGAATGAAACGAATGCATGTAATTCCAGATATACTTTTGTTATGCTTGTAAAGCAAGATAATTGACAATGAACTTTAAGATATTTTGACTCGAATCTTTTTGATATTAACAAATTAAAAATAAAATGTTGCGTTGAAATGATTTTTCATAACAATATATGTTGGCCTTTTTAAACCTCCTGTATCCAGAAGTCTCAAATATCTTCTCCCTTCGACATTTTCTTAATAGAAATTGATTTTTTTTATCTACAACAAATATATATTTGCAATCAGAACGTTCGAATTTTATATAATGCACGCAATAACCCGCTATTTACAATAACACTTGATACTCTTCTATTGAAAAATATCATCTGATTTATTTTTAAATTCCCTAAAAGATTGTGTGTTTTCGAAGTTTCAATCAACTATTCATCTTTTGGGAAACAAAAAACCGAAACGTATGGTTTCCCAGGTTAATCAGATGAGCAGTTAGATACGCAACTATAACGATGCATTATTATAAAATGTGTGTAGCTTTAGGTTTAGTTATCTTAAAAATATTAAAAATTTTATTCATAATTAAGATTTGACAGAATAAATAAAACACTAATTTCTCATATAAAACAAAAATTTATAAATAATTAGAGTTGTTGGCATAAATGCATCAATTTATTATACCTTGCCCTCAAAACTAAAAAGAAAGAAATTCTATAATGTCACAAGAATAAAGTTATACTACAATATAAATATCGTATCTTTCTTTATGGTTATTCCTACGGATATATTCTGAGTAATAAATACACGTGGAAACAAGAACCAACAATATAAGCACACAAGATGGAAGGCTGTGTATTACTCAAAACCCGGGGAAAACGTCCCTCTTTTGGTCTCGTGATTTTTTTAAGGATTGTGTTTGTAGCGGACTATTGAATATATCTTGACGATCCTTGTCCAAACACGATTTCCAAAAAAGACGAAAAAAGCCGAATGAGCGTTACACATTCGAACCTGGTGCCATCATTAAAGTTAACTCTCAAGCAAAACGCGCCTAAAAAAGTTATCACTTCAAAAATTATTCATCTATGCTGTTTTTCAAATCACAATTCCGAAAGTAGTCGGATACCCTAATATATTCTAACATTTTAACACCTAGGCACTGATCATGGAAATCAGATTTATCAGAGCCATCGAGGTTGGACTTCTGCCTGTTGGTCCATGGAAGGTATTTTATTTCCCTTCTACCACCCACAAAAAGACCCAATAGGCGTTTCCCTATCCGCCACCTGAAGACGCGCCCTTTAAGGGTTACAGGCTCCCCCGAGGGTACTCAGGATATAATTGCCCTTTAAACAGAGTAGCTGCAGCCCAAAGAACTTGCACTTTGCAATGGATACCGGCCCACGTAGACATCTTCGGCATTTAGCAAACCAATAGCCGATATCCCCTTCAACTTCCCAATAGCCTTAACCTTACCGATGCTGATAAAATAGCCAGACGTAAATTCGTCTTTCATCCAGTTAAAAAGCACTTTATTCCAGATCTTAATTGCAAGCGCGTTATTTTAACCACCACAGCCAGACAACGTACACTTAAAATTGATTAAAATATCATCTGATCGCCAAAGAAGTTGCAATACTTGCCCTCACTGTCCTGGCACATTCAACCTTCTCCTAACTATATTTTTAATTGTTATTCTATGGTTAGCTAAACCCCACAGACCAAAACCCCACGGACCATCAAATGTTTTATTCGCCAAAGTCGTCAACATAGCAAGGGCTGTTTGGGGCGCTTACGGAGCCATTTGATTTCTCAACACCGCTTAGACAAAACAACAGCACATAACGATCTCTCAATTGCGGGTTTAATTTCAAAGGGGGTTTCAATAGATATGCTCAGAATACTCGATTTCCTAAATAAACATGGTATTTCCCATGTTTATAATCTAATTAACCAATAGTATGCGTTCTGATGTAAGAATTAAACAAAACTCAGAGACGCAACAGCCCATGTTGGCCAAGGCCTACTATGCCCATGGCTGACGTGACATGACCCAAGGTTACGTGACCTCTGGTTTTTCCTAATATGCTTGACGGCCCGATTAAGGCAAATTCACCAACAAATCCGTTAAAAAACCCTTTAAAAAAGAAAAAATTTAAGGGGTGAAAGGTGAGCGAAAACCTTTGAAAACCCGGGAGGTAGAGTGTAATTTCGGTTAAAGACACGGCTACCAAATCGGGCCTTTGAGAAAAAAGTTTCTAAAAAATGATTTAAACCTTGGTATTCAAACCCAAGGTAAAAAAAAATTTTTCTAAGCTTTAAATTTTATTTGAATAAAATATTTAATTTAAAATTACTATTTTGACTACTTTTTTTAAAAAAATTTTTTTAATAATTAAATCTTTAAAAGAATTTGGAAAAAAAGTTTTTCAATTATCAACTTTCCGGAAACCCCCACGGGAAAAGCTAAAGAACAAAAGGCCTAACGCAAGTTGTTGTTTAGTTCCCGATAGGCGGTAGCTAAAAAATATGGTTTTCTTTATTTTGAAATTTTTTTGATGAAATGTGATTGCAGGGGATAACGGGGTTAAAAGTTAGTTTTGTTGTTTTTTTCCCGGGATCTCTGCTCAGCTAAAGTAACACATTGTTGCAAATTTTGTGTAATGAACGCTTAAAATAGTACAAATAATTTATAACTGGAAGTGTAATACATTAATATTACTTTCTGTTGTATTTAATTTATGTTAAAATCTTGCCACCACCTCTCCTTTCGAAATCTAGTTTTATTACGAAATAAAAAAATTAGTGATTACACTGATCGAGGAATAAATTAAAAGCGAAGCGCGCACTGAGGCATTGGGTAGACAAAACAAAAGGATTAAGGAATCGTGCCAAAAAGCGCTTGGCGCGTTGCACTCCTATATCAAATCAATTACACCGGTGGAGTTACGCAATCTGATAATTAGGCCGACGATATATAAAAACATGCTTCATTTATCTTATAAACAAGTGTGCTCTATTTTATTTTAAATTAATTTTAAATAAAACGTTAAATTTATTTTTCGTTGGTTTGGAATCTTAATTAAACTTCGTACGAGAAAATGTGACCTTAAGCAATAATGATAAAAGGCATTTTCTGCGTCCGTGAAAAGCTGTAGTAATTTAGCACTGAAAAGTGTGAAATTTGTTCACGGCAATTTTCCAGAGAAATCCCTGAACCGTGTCATACTTCCATTCATTGATTCATTGTTTGTTAATATCGTGATCCATTTTTAAATTATTTTCTTCATAACTTAAGTATGCACAAGCATACTTTTCAAATATATAACAAGCTTCAAAAATTTCAAATATATGTATTTGAATATAGCAAATTTCAAATATATAACAGTGAAATACGTTTAACGTGAATACGCTTAAGACGAAATATCGGTTAACGCGAAATAATACAATGGTCCCAACAAACTCGTATGTATTTTCATGCATTTTTTTTCTCTTTAAACGAAAAGATTTTCCTACTGAGAATGAACAAAATACGGAAAACACCAACTGGATTGGACTTTCCTATTGTATTATCGAATGGATTTATGACAGTAGATGATGATAATGTGAGTACAGCCTCAATTATGGCAGACAAAGACATTTTAAAGTTTGTTCAACGCTCAAAAAATATTACTGATGCAGATTCTGAATAATGCACAGCTCCTGTTCTCACATCATCCGAAATGAGGAATATCATGAAAAGTATGCGCAATTATTTAGGCACTCATTCCAATGGTGAAATGATTAACAAAATGGACAATATCGAACAATGTATTGATAATTTGATGCTAAAAAAACAATGCAAAGAAAGATATCACATTTTTTTTTCAAAAATTCAATAAATGTTTTGTTTTTCAAAAATTTTTGAAAATTTTGTTCTAAATTTTTGTAAGTTTTGAGAATGTTTTTGTTTTGTTTTGATGATTTTTATTAGATATATGCATATATATATATCCTATGTAAATAAAATAAACTCTAATAAACTTAATTTTGTTGATACGTCTTTTTCTTTTTTGCAATAACTTTAACACGAAATTCTTTCAACAGGAAAAAAATTTCAGTCCCTCCAGTTTCGTGTTAAGCGATTTTCACTGTGTATATATAGAACCAAAAAGCGGTAAAGCAAAGAACATGCAATTTTCTCCAAACGATTAAATCGCTCCGGTAGTAACATTCAGTAATTTAAAATAGCTGTCGATTTATCGATAGTTATCTTCCACATTTTTTCTTTATTCCGTAAATTTTGCTTTCAATAGTTGTGAAGAGTTTTTACACGATGTATTCATTTTATAAGTACTACACAATCATTTTGAATTAAATATTCAACGCTAAGAATGAATCACATTTAAGCAGGAGATGTTATTTTTCAGTTCCCACAATTTAGTTCACACTCCCTATATATATTTATTTATACATATGTTGTTCAAATTTTCAATCGTTAATAAAATACTTTCTATTCATCCATTCTAAATTCAAATACATTTCTAAAACTTGTAGTGAATGACATTTGACGTCAATACAATTTTTTCCAATTATTAACTCATTAATTAAATTACAAAATGAATAAATAGTAACAAACAAAAATAATAGTCCAATACCCTATATAAAAAAAAAAATGGGAAATTGCAAGGAAAATCCCTTTCTATTTTGTCACATAATATTGTGATTCTGACATATGTATATACATATTTATATCATGTAATTATTTAATAAAAAGTAAACCAAAAATAAAAAATTTCTTTGTTGACCTAAGTAGGAATTGGCTTAATTTGTTTTTATATTACTTGTTTTTACATAAATCACAAACTACGTGCAGGTAGATTCAGCAGAATCGATTCATGACAAATAATTGAAAGTAAGAAGTAGCCTTTAAATAATTTTTTTTTTTTTTTCATAACTTTATAGAGTGCTACTGAGAATTGCTCTGCATGCCCCAGGTTGTCGACCCCTCGCCTTGCCATTGGTAATAATTCATAATAAACACCACTTAGATGGAAAACAGTCAACATTGCTACGATTTTTGAGTGCAAATCAAATATTGTTGTTTTTGATAAACAGGCATCTTTAAAATGTGTTTGCAACATTTCAAATGTGTTTGTAGCGGAAATTGATTGCAAACCCCCAAATTTTAAAGTTGGGTTTTTTCCACAATTATCTTTAAATTTTGGGAAAATTACAGTTCAGAAAATTCTTTCCGCATTAAAGAAATTATTTTCAGGCGATAAAATGAAGTAAATTCGTGAATGTTGCCACAAGTTTATATAAATTTTAAAAATATTTAATAAAAGTTTGTAAATGACATTTATAAATGTACTTGCCCGTTACCCGCCAGCTTTTCTGGGTATTTTATAATATTCTATAAATATATACTGCTTAAATATTATTGATTTCTAAATCCTAGCATTAAGCATTTGGTTGTATTGAAAAACTTTCTTATAACTCTCCCCTCTTGCTTTAAAAAGGACTGGACTTGAATTACCAAAACTGAAGGATTATCTTTTTTGCACACTCCCGTAAATCTCTCTCCCATACTGGATTTCCTCAAAACCCATTTTTGGGGATCTCTTCTCAACAAAATAAATATGCTTGCAAAATTTCATGTCCAATAGTTCAGAAACTGAAATTTCTGTCTAAAATGCTTCCAAAACACCTCGCAACCCTCCTTGGGAGAAGATTAACACCAAACCCGTTCTAAGTGGATTACTCTACAAGTAAAACATGTTTACCAAATTTCACGCTTGTAGCTCTTGTAATTCACAATCTGGAATTTTTGCCCCCCTCAATACCCCTTTGAAGTTGATTTGCGCAAAACTCATTCTTAATAGATCGCTCTTCAACAAAAGAAACATCCTTACCAAATTTCAAGTCGTAGATATAGTAGTCCAAATCAGAGAATATTTATCCATAATGCCCCTTAACCTCAGGCAAACCCCCTTGGCGGTGAATTTTCACAAAACTCCATTTGTAGCAGATCTCTACTCCATGAAACATCCCTGCCAAATTTCAAGTCTATATGTCAAAGAGTTCAAAAACTAGAAGATTTAGAAAAAATGCCCTTCAACCTCTTATAACCCCACTTGGGATCGATTTCTGCTAAACCCGTTTTGTAGAGGATATCTACTCCATGAAACCTGCCTGCAAAATTTCAAGTCTGTAAGTTTAGTCAGAAACGGAAATATTTACATCCATAGCGCTCCTTAACCCCAAACAATCTCCCATGGGAGCAGTGGCGTAACGTACACCCCCGCAACACCCCATTGCTTGGGGGGCCAGGGTCTCTAAGGGGCCCTAAGCTTCACTGAGACGCTAAGTACGTATTTGGGCTTGGGGCCCTAAATTTGAGTTTGCAGGGGGCCCTAATATTTTCCGTTACGCCACTTCATGGAAGGGGATTTTTACAAAATCCGTTCTTAGTGGATCTCTGCTCGATGAAAGGAATATGCCTGCCACTTTTCAAGCCTGTAGGCTTAATAGTTCCTGTGGAATCGTGAGGAATGTGTAAATAATTTTTCTTTATACCTTATGTCTGAAAAGTATAACTACACTTTCAACTATTAATTACAAAAAAAAGTTAACTTATGGTTTTTTTTGTGTTCCATAAAGAAAATATTAAAGTTTGTTTACTATGTTTTATTGCATGATTTCAATGTGCATATTATTAGTTGTGCGCAATACATTGAATCTGTACTATATTTCTAGCCACGTTCTATGAAGCACTGCAGGATCAACAATCCGAATAGCCACTGTAATTGGACTTTTTATTTCATCATTGTCATTAATTGAAGATTGGTAAACAATGTTTTTCACATGTCCCTTCAATAAATCCAAATGTGTTTTGCCTAGAGATCTAGGTGGCCACGGTATTGACTTCCCCCCATACCGATTGACGGGAAATTTTTTTCTCATTTCCCAAAACCCTTATTGTGGGATAGGGTCGCCCATCCGGTATAGGGTTAGCGACGCTGACTGTTTTGTGCCTTGGGGCCGGGGTTGAACCCCGGGAGAAGCATGGATGTTAGTAAATGTATAGTGCCTTTGCGGCAGGGGGGTACTATAAATGGCTGTCGAGCCGCAAGTCCTCTCGTGAGGTTGGTGGATGGGGAAGAGAGGTGGGAGATCTCTGACCACCTCCAGGATGTTCTCCCTCAAAATTGGGATGGAATATAGAAGTCTAACCTGTTTCGCTCTGTTTAAATTTTTTCTTCCTTCCCTTCAAAAAGGGAATTTAAAATTTTTTTATTGATAATTAATTTTTATTATTTTATGGATAATTAATTTTTTATTGATATAAAATTTTTTAAAAAATTTTTTTAATTTAAAAACAAAAATTTTACTTTTTTCTTTGTTTAAAAAAATAAAAAAGAAAAAAAATTTTTGTTTATTTTTAATAAATTTTTGAAAGCATAGTCATATTTTTTGGAAACCCACTATTTTTATATAGATAAATAGAATACAGATTTTGAAGGAAACATTCCGGATTTTTTTTATCCCAATAATATTCTTATTGATCAGTTATGAAGGAAAAAAACCATTAATTCAATGTTTAAACACGTGAAACCGTGGAACATGTCTTGTTGTATTGTAACCTATATTTTTGTAAAAGAAAATTTAAAAAAAAAAAGAGTTGAAAACGTTTAGGTTTTTCCCCTCCCCCCTTTTTGTCTTTTGTTGGTAAATTTTGTATTTTGAAAGTCTTAATGTCTTAAGAAAATTTGCTTCCTGTATAGATTTTTAAAGTTTTATAGAGGTAAATTCCTTTCTTTATATTTGTGTATTTCCTCCCTTCATTTGTTTTATATTTGTCTCTTAAATGGATTTTTAATTTTGTTTTAAATTATATAATGATGTTATCACTTACGTCTGTAAGCCTCGTGTTATGAAATGTAGAACATGAGAAGTTTTGCAAATAAATTTATTTTAAAAAAAAATTCGTAATACAATACACATGTATAAATTGATAATTAATATAACACATTTCTTAATACAGAATTGTCGCAATTCATTTGTAAAAAAAATCAATCCTCCTATTGTTTGAAAATTCATTAACTCAAGGTCATAGTTCATTAACATCTTGACAAAAACCAGTCCCAAGTCATTTGTTCTTCGATGTTTTTAAATATTTTTCAACAAAGTTGTTTTAGACTGTCATCAAACGCGATTCTTCGGAATCTTTTGTTCGGGCTTAGAATTTTCTCAGAATTTCAAACCGGATTTCCTTCGAATTTTGTTTTTCAGCTTTAAAAGTTCAAAATTTTAGGAGTCTTGTTCGAAGATTCACTGAATCCGTGGCCTACACAGACCTTTTTCATGGGAAGGGTCATATTTTAAAAAATACGCAGACAAAATCGCCCAGGCGTAATCTTTATACTAAAAATTAAAATTCTGTTGTTGTATAAGGGGTGGGGTTGAACCCTTAAAAACTCTCCCTTGTGCGCGTCACTGCAATTCATATTTGTGTTTGAAGAAGAAATATATAGGGAGATATTATGAATGAGAAATTAAAGGTTTTTTTTAATCATTGGCAAAATATAAATGAATTTCTTGCGTATAAGAGAAATTTATGTTACGGAACACACACAGATTTGTTAACCTACTTTCTTAGTACGCTATGCATTAATTGAGCTATTAAATGCGAATCTGAGATTTGTTGTCAATTTTTAGTAAATAAGATGGATTTAATGATTTATTATAGTATTTATACATTTATACAAATTTTATTACTAGCAATTCGTATATTTAATTAAATAATTCTGACGTATAATAAGAGTTAAACGTATAATTATTAACTGAATTACAAAAAAAGGGATTAGTAATTTCTTAATAAAATTGATACATAAAAGGAAAGGCAGGAAATTTCTTTTAATTGGTATCGAACTAGTGGTATGATGTTGCTACTTCAACAGTTCTGGAATTTCATTTATCTTTTGAACAATTTTTAACGCAGGTACCATTCGGGTTCTTCTACTAATCCTCTTGGGGAAATTATTCGTTAACTGTGATTTTAGTTTAAAAACCGCTTTCCGTAGAGATGACTTGATTTGATGAAAATGTAACAACCAGTGGCGCACACAGGAATTTTTCATTGTTTTTAAATGAGACTATTTTCGTTTTTATACCATATAATTTATATTTGTGTTCCTATATATCCCAAATGAACTATTTTAGGTATGGACCAAGAAAAAAAAAGTGCAGGTGAATGTTTATGAAGCAACACGAGGCTATTGGCGATGAATCTTATAAATAGTTCGAACTTCTGACAAGTGACAAAGATGAAACCTGCTTTTATACCGTTTTCCAAAAATTCCATATCACATCAACAAGAGGACTTTAAGCCACGTGCTTCAGCGCCTCTACATGGCGGGTCTTCTACAGGGCAGTGCTCCCCAACCTGTTTATCGCCGCGGACCGATTAACACTTGATAATTTTACTGCAGCCCACTAGGGGATGTTGATTGTTTGTGTTTTTAGGTTGTTTTGATTTAAATTTAACTTAATTGTATTGAAATAAGCCTTCAAAATAATTAACTAAAAAATTAATATAAAGTGAAAGATGCACAAATCTTCGTGAAATACACCACAGTAAATAAAATGGAAATAATTCAATGCTTCTTAGGCGGACCGGCACCATGGCCCGGGGGCTGAGGATAACTGTTTTAGGGTTTAGAGCAGTGATACTCAACCTGTTGCCCGCATGTAGCCCGCCGGCCTTTTCTGAATGGCCCAGTCATGTCCTATTTCACTAAGAAATTCAGTTATTGGAAAACAATTTACTCAAAATTTAGCGGGAAATTATAAATCAAGCAATAAAATCCATCAATTTTGCTATCAATTTGCCTTTTTTAATAGTTGAAAGTAAACAAGAGGTTTGGTGATAGAGGAAATGTGAGAGTTAGAAACTTACCCCAAAACTCAGTAAAAAATTCATAAAAGTAAATACTTTTTGTGTATGTTTAATAGAAAGATTAATTTAGTATTAAAATAAAAGCCACAAAAATGAGTTTTTATATTTTGATCAGTTTTGCTCTGTGCAATGTTGCTTTGGTCTTATAGTGTGGTTTTCCCATTATTTTCATGTTGCGACCCCCGTAAAATACCTGTAACGTGTATGCGACCCGGCGAGATAAAAGGTTGAGTACCCTTGGTTTAGCGGGTCTGGGAGTCGAACTCGTGACCATTGACCACTAGGTTACCACGGTTACAAAAAAAGAAAGAAAAGAAATATTCCTACAATGTTCAAAGATCATGATGATAAGTGCCAATGGTCCGTGCAATTTAGTACATCAGGCGTTTAAAATATACACATCAGTGGTATAATTTGTATATAAATGTAAATTTAAAATTGTATTTGATAAGTTTTCTTGGTTTTTGCATTCAAAAAATTTTGAGTCACATCTTAAAATTGCGTCTACAGAACAAAAATCTGTGCAGAAACTAATATACACTCTGATTGAATACTTTTACTAAGACATACTGAAGTATACCCCACAACATATACATTAAATCCGCATAGTTATTAATTTCTTTTAAACTTCCTTGCAGTATTTTTTCGAATATCGGAAAGAAATTTCAAATGTTCCAGAATTCTGCGCCACATTCTGTTTCTCTTTGAAAACTCATCCAGAGTTTTGATTTTAAATTCCATCTAACGGCATTCTAAAGTTTTAGTTTCACTTTGAAAAAAAAAAGATAAAAAGAAAAACAAATTCCACTCGTCATTCACCGTAACAGCTGCTTGCGAAAACATCAAGAAAGCAGCCGCGTTCCTAAAGAATTCTTTAATCCAAAATTCCGCGGGTCCTGTTTAAACATTCGAATTCGTTCACCGGGTTGAAGAAACACGATACAACCGTTCGGCCTCGGCATTCCGCAACAAGAATAAAAAAAAAATGCGCGTTCGAAATCTGCCAAAATGTGTGCGCAACATTCCTTTACAAAAGAAACAATGACCATGGATCTTTTCCTTTAGTTTTGCTAGGTCACTGATTAGAGCTCTGTGTGTCGCTGATAAGCATACTAATCTTCATATGAAAGATTGACGCATTCAATGTCAGTTGGGTTTTGTGCGTTTTAATAACCAAGGGACAAAAATTTTGTTGTTTGCTTTATTGATGCAGATTTTGATTTTTTAGTGTGTTACAAAAAGTGGTTCCGATGATATTGAATCCCATTTTGTGACCTCTGACTCAAGAAGTGTTACCGGCACAGTTACAATTAGAGCTCGACCTGATTTTAGAGATTTTACAGAATATACCTCTAGACCCTCTTATTATATTTTCAATTTTTTTTTAAACAACTAAGCATTTCTTTCGGAATCCAATAATTCTTTTCAATATCCAAAGTTCTAAACATATGGAAAAAAAATTCCACTTTATATATTCTATTTATTATTCTTATAAGACTTTACGTATTCTGTGTATTAGTCTTAGACGTCTGTACGTATTCTATGTATTATTCTTATATGACTGTCCGACCTTTCGATGTAGCCTTGAGCACCATACAGGTGACAGTACGACTTTTAGCTCGGTTCCACCCCAATTTAGAGAACCCCAATTTCAGTTTCAAACCACTACGTCTTGAATCGTTCTTATACGTTTTTATGTATTTTATTTATTATTATTCTTGTGTGTACGACTTTATATATTCTATTTATTATTCTTATAAGACTTTACGTATTATGTGTATTAATCTTATACGTTTGTACGCATTCTATGTATTGTTCTTATACGACTTTCAGACCTTTCGATGTAGCCTTGAGCACCATACAGGTGACAGTACGACTGTGACGTCTCTCGCGTACTTCTTCTAACATAACTCCTAAGTTCTTTGACAGCCACGATTAATGGCAAAACCTTTCCAACCCAATACCAAGAAGCATAAACGGATCAAATATGTGTAAATGAGATACTTAAAAGGATAGAAGCTTTGATGAGAAGGAGCGGCAAGTTTAGAGATAACTTAGTGTGGAATCATTCCGGATCAAGAGTTAGATGTCCTATAGCTCTGGAATAAGGAGACGTCTGCTTATAAAATTAAATTGTTTCAGGTGCAAATCTCAATCACTGAAGGAAGGAGATTCCCTGCAAAAGGTAATATTTTTGTATAGTAGGAAGTTAGATGCATCAGTTAATTTATTATAATTAAGATAAATGATCTAGTTGGTGCTGATCTGACTGAATATAAGGGTTTAATTGCGTTAACTCTCACTTTAAGAAAAGTTGTCAATTAGAATTAAGTAATATAAGTTATTCCCTCTTAAATAAAAGTTGTATTAAGAATCCAATATGTCTCATCATTTAGATAATCCCACACCTCTAGCTTACGCGATGATCCTAATAGACATAGTCATCACAGGATGGCTATGTCGCAATGGCGCCCGAACTACTTTAATTCTGGGTTAGGTAATGCAGGTGGAGGTAACGTACTACCTGAAATGTATTTTTCAGGTCAGAGAACATTGCAGTTTCTCGAAACAATAGATAATCAAATGCGTTACTTGAAATCCCAAGTAATCTGTCATCATGTGCTTACTTAAAAGTCATCTCAGGGAAGGGCTCAAGATTGGTACTCGATATTTGATCGGTGTTAGTGCAAAATACAGCCACGATTTCGCGCGTACCAAGGCTGAATTAGCGAAGGCTTTTCCCGAGGTCAAAATAAGAAAGAAGAACTACAATCGAAATTTTATGCCTCCCAGCAGGGAAGAAATCAGAACCAACTGATTTCGTATATAATTATTAAAAATCGAGAGAAGCTTTCAGAATTAGGAATGTCCCAGGCAGAGTTGGTGGATCATATTTTAAGTTCGACTCGAACCACAAATCCAGATTATGTGGAAGTGCGCAATCCACAGAACACGGTACAACTTTGGAAGTCTTAAATTCGAAGTGAGGTATTTCCTGCAAATTAAAAAGGGGTTCACAGAATGATAATATAGAAGACGAGGTCAAAATGCGCATAGATGCCTAATTTGATGCTAATGGTAGAAACTGAGGAATTTTAAAGCTAGGGACGTAGACCAAATAACAGTAGAAATAATTTTTTTATGAGAATAGCCGTCAAAAGTAATAGAGGGTTCGAGAGGAATAGATTTCAAAAATAGTGATCAGAGATTCAACAGGGGTTACTCATTTCGAAATGAGCGAAATGATAATTTTAATAGAGGGACCGTAGAAATAGAGGTTCGAGTGAAAATTTCAGTCGAGGCGATAGGATGCAAAGGGACGATTAAATATTGTAAAGTTAAAAATCAACCTCAAAAGTGTATCGACAAGAGAAATACTAAGCTTTCTCCGATATGTATATCACCCGTAGAACTTCCCCACGTTCCTATTTTATTAAAATAACACATTTTTGAAAAGCACCAGGGACACCGCGAGCAGATAAATCATTTATATCGGGGAAGAAGCATATAAAAATTTTTTATAAGCAAATTAAAAACTCGAGCCCAGGTAATAACAGCACAGGGTGCAAAATGCCAAAACATGGGGATTGTAGAATTGAATATTCGCATCAGACAATTCGAAAGAAATTGGTCATTTCATGTGACGGATTTTAGAATACCCATGTATTCTCGGTATTGATTTTATAAGTGGGTCAAAGATCGTATTAGATTTTGATCAAAATCGTTGAAAAATTCCAGATTCTCAAATAAATAAGGTGGTTGAACCAATTAAAGAGGAAAAAGGTTGAGATAGATTTATCTAAGACAAAATTGGGGAGGTAGAGAAACAAAACAAAAATTTGTTTTAGTAGTTTTAAAGGATTATTTTCAGACAAACCAGGTCTTACTCATGTTTTATACAATGAAATTGACACGGGAGATAACTCCACTTAGTAGCTTCAAGGCCATATAGGTATGACCGACAAAGCGTAGCATGAATTAGATTTTCACATACAAAAAATGTTACAAGAGGAAACGATTGTTCCAATTCAATCCCCATACGCGTCACCTGTTAGGCAAGTGCTGTTAATGGGTTACCACCGGATAATCCGAAGCATATAGATTTGCAGTAGACTATGTAGAAAATTAAATTCGATCACAGTATCTCATACCTTTTACCGTTATTAGATGATTTATTAACGAACATCCCATACAACAATAATGTCATCTCTTGATCTAAGAAGTGGGTACTTTCAAATGGCAGTAAACCCCAGCATATTAAGAGACCGCATTTGTAGTGTAAAGTGGCACTTATGCTTTCAAGCGGATGCCATTCGGTTTATCAGGAGCAGCTCCCAATTTTCAAAAGGCAATTGACATAATCCTAAAACCGGTGATAGCGGAAATTTGTGAGTGTTTATATGGACGATGATTATCTCATCTCCATCATTCACTCACCATGTTGAACATTTAAGGAAGTTTTCGTTGTTACAAGAGGCAGGATTGACATTAAATAAAGAAAAATGCAAATTGCGATGAATTGAAATATTTTAGGATTAATTATTATGTAAAGAAGGAATTAAAACAGACAGACAACAAAGGTTAGAGCTTATACAAGAGATGAAACTGCCCTGTAACTCAAAAAAGAGGTGTCCGTTTTTGCATGTCCCAGTGGTACGCGAAATTTATTAAAAATTATGCGGATCTTTGTGAGCCACTTTATAATCTTAAACGAAAAATTTTAAAAAATTTGTCTGGTCCAATGTAGCCACAAAAGGCATTCGAAGAGGTCAAGATTTTATGGTAACAAAAGCGCCAATTTTAAAAATTACCAAATTTTCAGGAGCCATTCGATATTTACAGATGCCAGTTTGATCGGTTTAGAGCAGTACTTAAATCAACAAAACAGGACCGTTGTATTTGCGTCACGTACACTGAACAACGCAGAGAGGAATTATACGGTAAACTTAAAAGAGAATGTCTAGCAGTAGTATGGGTGCTAACAATTCAGAACATATTTAGAATATTGCCCACAGCAATAACGGATCACGCGGCCTTAACACGCCTAACACATGGCAAAAATGTGTCGAGTAGGATGATTAGATGGGCACTCAAAATTAGCAGGAATTCAATATAGAATGGGAACATAGACCGAACTCAAAAATGTAGTGGCTGACATACTTTCAAGGAATTCCGTTAAAAGTATAATTGAGATAAAATTAATTGTGCCATAATCAGGATTTATACTTACTTCGCGGAAACAATTAATAACAGAACAGAAATGACCCAGAATTAGGTCATATCTATAGATATTTAGAAAACCCGGAAGATAACTCTCGGTTAATGCAACGATATGTGAGAATTGGTCCCACGATTTCCGTTTAATTGAAGGATTGTTATTTATGCGAAACACGCAACGTGTCATTAGGTGAAATGCGTGTATACATTCCAAAATCTTTGTATGAATGAACAGAGTAAATTGGCGACAAGCCACAGCTGGACACATGGGAAGATTTAAAACGTATCGTAAAAATTCGGGACGTTTGTTACTTCCCCGTACATGAGAAAAATTCATTGATCAATATGTTCTACATGCCATATGTGCCAAGTTAATAACTATAAAACGCGTTACTATTGGTCGATTAAATCCAATTATATCAAATTATCCAAATGAGATAGTACGTTAGATTTGTTAGGCCCGTATCCTATATCGAGAATAAGACGTAATCGCTATATTTTAGTAATAACCGATCATTTCAGCAAATGGGCTGAAATTATACCTCTTAAAAGCCTCATCTCGTAGTATAATAGCGGATATTTTTTTGATAACTTTATATCGCGTTATGAGGCCCAATAAAAATTAATAAGTGATAATGGTCCCCAATTTATATCCGAAATTTTTTACACCAAGCAAAAGATTAGGCATAAGGCATGTGAAGACTGTTGTATCGACCACAAGTAAATCGGACTGAAAGAGTTAATCGAGACAGAAGTATTGCAAATGATTGCAAAATTATGTTAATGATCAACACGATATTTTGGGATCAATTTTACGTGAGTTTGCTTTACGCCTATTCGTACGGCGGTACTAAAACACCATGGAAATCACCTGCTGAATTATTTTCTTAAGCTCAGAAAATTGATTACACCATTTCAAAAACTAGTTATGATCTCGGAAAGTTCAAAATTCAAAATACAAAATATCGAAAAGCTTTAAGGAAGCTAGACTAAGTACGAAAATTAAACAGGAAAGGTGGAAAGAATATTATAATAGGACAAAGAAAAGACATAAAATTAAGGTAAATGATTGGGTCTTATTGGAAAACACACCCTTAAGTTCAGCAACCAACAAAGTCTGGTACTAAATTTAAAACAAAAATTTGAAGGACCTTATAGAGTATTAGAAGTAAGAACAATAATGGTTACTGTAATATGGAAAATCTCCAGAAAAAGATTAACGGTTAGAATGCAGATCAAATAAGAATATATCGTCATAGAAATGCATCGAGGTCGAATTAGGAACAGGTATCCCAAATAGTATAAAGATCGTCAGGAAACTAGTACTTCGGAAAAAGTACATGAAGGATTAAATGAGTCACAATATGGGACAGAAAAATCTGCAGAAACGTAAGTTAGAGGCAAAGGATTGGTCGCTAACCAAAACCAATATAAAAATACAGATAGACCCATAAACGCAAATCACTGGTCAGGTCAAGCTTCCTAGCTCATTTGGGAGTGACAGGAAAAAGTAACACGTACAAGTAATAAGGGAAACAAAGAGATCAGGAGGTTTGTGGGGCAAGTGGACCACGGAGAAAGTGGCAGAGAAAAGGACCCAATAACATACAACAAAAGACCATTGTCATCCAGTACTATTTCTAGAAGTAGAAAGAAGAACAGAACAGGAACGAACTGAAGTTCCCGGCATAAACCCACGTACAACCTAAGGCCACGCCGGAGAAAACAGGAATCCCGACCGGCCAAGGACACAACAGGAAAATCAAAGAAAGGGCCGACAAGGAGATACAAGCCCTACAACAAGCAAAACAAGAAATTCTGGCGGCGCTTGAGAGTTAAAGTGGTAGCACTCCTTTCATCGCGTTGACGTAAGCCGGCGTGGAGACCGCATATAAAAATCAGGTTGTACGTTTCATTTTTTATGGATCTTCCAACAAGTGGTCGGGGAATTGTTGCAGAGAGGGAGGTCTCGGGCGGTGCTGAGGGCATAAGCCGGGCAAAAGTTAAACACTACAATGAGTGTATATTTATTTTGAACTCCTTTTTGACTTGTTAAAATTTTTTTCTGAGAAAACAATTGTAATTGCACATTTGTTTGCTTCTGATGTAGCACGTGAGATGCGAAAATTCCTTTGTTATTGTTATAATAGTTTATTAGAAAAAAAATGTTTGTAATTGTATAATATGTGTATATATATATGTTGTTGTATTGTTAAGCGTATTATGAGGCATCTGGTTCAGCGGCGTAGTCAGGCACTAACACACACAACGGCACTGCGCGGCTCATTGGGAGTTTTTTGAACCAGATGGGGATGGAAATGCAACAATTATTGTGATTTACAAATAATATATAATGAATAAATATTGTAAAACTTATTGGTATTATGTAAACATAAATTGAAACAATAATTTAGAGAGTTTTCATTTCAGGGAGACAGACCCCGAAAATTTGTGTAGAAATTAGTGACTTTAACTGAAAAAATGGAGCAGAAAATCCAGCTCCATATGCAGTGATGATAAAGATGCAAAGTTTGGGTCTGGTGCACCAGGAAAATTCTTTTTTTTAGAAAATTTAAGTGTATAGTTACTTTAAGAGACAGGTATAAAAGTGAGAAAGGCTAACTAAACAGTAATGCTTAATGTCAAGCCCAGTTACTGAGTAAAATTTATTGTCAAGAGTTTAAATTTAAAATTAAGTTGAATATTAAATTTAATTCTAAGATGAGTAATGAAAATTAAAGTCAAGATAAATATTGGAAACTATAAAAGTTAAAATGAGGATTTAAGATTAAAATTTTAAATAAACTCAGAAAAACGAGGAGATTCAGAAATAGAGATGTAGACACGTAATTTATTAAGGGCATTGAGAACCCTTAAGTAAATCACGTTTTTTCTTCTTGGAGGGGTTGTGACGTTCCTCGCGTACTTCTAACATAACTCCTAAGTTCTTTGACGGCCACGATTAATGGCAAAACCTTTTCCAACCCAATAATACCAAGAAGATAAACGGATCAAATATGTAAATGATATACTTTAAAAAGGATAGAAGCTTGATGAGAAGGAGCGACAAGTTTAGAGATAACTTAGTGTGGAATCATTCCGGATCAAGAGTTACGTCCCCATAGCCCAACAAGGAGACGTTCATATAAAAATAAATTTATAGGTGTTACCAATCACTGAAGGAAGGAGACTCTGCAAAAAGGTAATATTTTTGTATAGGAAGTTAGATGTATCAGTTAATTTATTATAATTAAGATAAATGATCTAGTTGCGCTGATCTGACTGAATATAAGGTTTAATTGCGTTAACTCTCACTCTAAGAAAGTTGTCAATTAGAATTAAGTAATATAAGTTATTCTAATAAAAGTTGTATTAAGGAAATCCAATATGTCTCATCATTTAGATAATCCACACCTCTAGCTTATGGACTTCAATAGACATAGTCATCACAGGATGGTTATGCTGCACGATCTTCAGCTCGGTTCCACCCCAATTTAGAGAACCCCAATTTCAGTTTCAAACCACTACGTCTTGAATTGTTCTTATACGTCTTATGTATTTTGTTTATTATTATTCTTGTAAAATGACTTATATATTCTACTATTGCTCATAAGACTTTTACTTTTAGCCTCTGTATATTAACTTATACGTTTGTACGTATTCTATGTGGTATTACTCCTTATACGACTTTCGTGCCTTCGATGTTGTTTCTTATGCCACCACTGCGTCAGATCCAGGCCCATGAAATTCATCACTGCAAGGGGCTAGATGTATGCTTGTCGTTGGCCATAGCCTTGAGCACCATACAGGTGACAGTACGACTTTTAGCTCGGATCCACCCCAATTTAGAGAAAGAACATCCTACGGGGAGGGGTCAGGGCCTTCCACCTCTCTCCCCCTTCCACCAACTTTTCGAGAGGACTTGCGGCTCGATGGCTACTTAGAGTACCCCCATGCCATGAAGGCATTATACATTACGAACATCCATGTCTTCTACGAGATTCAAACCCAGGCCCTAAGGCATCGCAGTCAGTGTCGCTAACCACTATTCCGGATAGGTGATCGACTTTATGTATTCTATGTACTGTTATCCGTATACGTCTTTACATATTCTATGTATTGTTATTCTTGCACGTCTTTGCGTATTCTATGTATTGTCACTTTTTTAATCGTCTTTCAGATTTATGAAAGGTCCACGTTATCAACAAGAAAGTTCATTTAAAGTAAATGTAATATGTATTCTAGAATTTTTTCCAGTAATTAGACTTTCTTCAAATTAGCAGATAACAAACTTATAAAAAATCTATGATAGCACATATTCCAAAAACACAAAAATATAAAATACAATAATTTAAACCTGTCATCCCGTAGCCCATCCAGTATAATGTTTAGCGACCCTGACTTCTGCGCTAAAGGGTCTGGGTTCGAATCCCGGAGAAGGCATGAATGTTTGTAAATGTATAGTGCCTTTGCGAGTACTCTAAACAGCCGTCGACCCGCAAGTCCTCTTGTGAAGTTGGTGGAAGGCGAAGAAAGGTGGGAGGCCCCTGAACGCTAAAGGGTGCTAAAAGCTACGGTTAAACACATTAAAAGAACTTAGACATTATTTCGGTCAGGGATTACCTGCGGACCTATCTGGCCTACAGGCCGATCAGATGGCATTAGTAACAACAACAGCAAAAGCAGCAAACCTGTCGTCTCGATTTCGCACAAAGCAAGCAAATGAGTTCACAATCCCTGTCAAATGTTTGACTCTAATATTGCTTTTCCACATTGTCCTTATATATGCTGGAAGAATATTCTAGGAATTTCTAAAGTTGCCTCTTAAAATAATCAAGATAGATGCACCCGGAAAACTCTAGGTTATCTCCAAATTTGGTGATCCGGCGACTTTTGATGAGCTGATTTATCATCAAAATCTATTTAATTTATTATTAAAAGGGTATTCTCTTTTGACCTTTGAACGATTTTTTCCGGCCACAATACCCATTCGGCAGAGAAGAAAAGTTTCAAACTTTTCGTAACATAGTTATTCCTAAGCCTGTCTTTGTGTTTTAGAACAGCCACAGTCGTTGCTTGCGACAGAAGAGAATCAGACATCGATGCGATTTACCATTCAAAATACAGCATCGACAAAAAAGAACAACTAATTAGAAATGCGGAATAAATAACAGAAACTGTGTGCAGATATAGAAAATCAAGTGAAATTGAACAGAGAATGTCAGATAATATATCCAGTTAACATTATTATAGTCCAGGGGTGGCGAACCTTTTTGGATCAACGTGCCGCTTTTTCTTTAAGAAATCTTTAAGGAGGCATAGACGTGCCGTCAAATAATTTTGACTTGTGATTATTGAGAAAAAAATAAAACTAAATACTAGCAACTTAAAATTCTTTAATTACAACGAAAGAATACATTTTGCACAGTATAGTAGTAAATTTTTTATTTATAAGTGTAATTAAAATTAAAGTAACATTATTGTGAATTTTGTTGTGATAGATTAGATGACAAATAACTTCTATTAGGATAGTAAGATGTTACTTTTACCAGAATGTAAGCTGAATTGGAGCCATCTTTCAAAATAATGACTCTGAAAATAATGACTCGTAGGCATAAGTAGATGAAAATATGGTTAAAATAGCATGAGCTAGTTTTCTCAAACAGTTAAATGTATGTGGAATCGAATTCCATATTTCCAAAATTTCATTACAAGCATTTTTACTTATATTGCTTGTTAATCTTCATGTTTTAATCAATTCCAACTTTCTCCTTTTTCAACAAATTTTTGAATCCATATTGAACTAGACTGGAAATCAATCAGTTGCACTTTAATTTTTTCAATTTACAACCAATAGAATTGGGATGAATCCAGTTTATTAAATGAAGTCACATCTAGATACATAAAAAACTTGCGTTTCCCGATAATTTTCGATCTGAAAATCTCGGAAAAAATGCAAAACCCATCCTCTGTTTTTCTTAACTTCATATTGAACGGTTATTTTGATTAAAATGAAAAAACCGTTTTGATCGGTGGCGTGCCTTCAATGGCACGTGTGCCACTGGTTCGCCATCCCTGTTATAGTCGATTGCACAAAGACGAATTTTGTTTAAGTCAATTGAATTGAAAAGACTGGCTACTGTAGTTGGAATCTCAATACCACTGAAGACCCCGTGTAGAGGGGCTGTGGCACGTTAACTCTGTGGAAGTTCAAAGTCCTGTTAGCATGGTGTGGTAGTTTGGAGATGGAGTGAAGGGCAAGGTTTGATACATCACTTAACCGTGGTTCAAAAATTACGAAATCCGTCGTCATTAGCCCTCGTGTTGTTTTTTATAGTGTGACGTTTATAAACACACACACACTCACTTAAAAAGACCATCTCTATTAGAATTATATCCAGAAAACTTGTAAAAATGTCCTAAGCCCTAGATGAGTAAGGGTCCCATTCCTTCCTTCCTCAGTGGCTCGACAGCCCAGGGTGGGCCTTGGCCTTCTAAAGAAGCCTTTTACAGGCCATCCTTCTTCCTGCTAGTGTTCTCCAATTTTTAGTTTTCAAAACTAGATCTTTTCCTAGACCATTGATTGATTGATTGATTAAATATTAACGTCGCACTGTTCAGCTACACTAGGGCTTTTGGCGACGGACCACGTAATTTTGAACCATGGTCAAGTGACGTGGACGACACCTGAGCTGGCACCACTCTCTCCTACCACACCACACCAACGGGAGGACGTTTGAGCTCTCGACAGATTTAACGTGCATCACTGCCCTACACGGAGGGTCTTTAGTGGTACTGGGCTCGAACTCATGACAAGGTAAGCCATGGTCCGATACCTATACCACTCGGCTACCGCGGCCACTTTTTTAGACCATTAAATCCATCTGAGATTTAGCCTGCCTTTTCTCCGTGTGCCAATAGGATGTACATTAAAGACTTTTTAGTGTGTGGTCTTCATTCATTCCGACAACGTGGTCTGCCCCTTTAATTCGTTCTACTTTGATGAAGTTAACGATGTCAGATTCTTTATACGAGTGATAGAGTTCTAAATTTGATCTTCTACGTCACGTGCCATTTTCTTGAATTCCTTCAAAAATCAATCTTAAAATCTTTCTTTTACAGATACTTATCAAGTTCTTATCTGTTCGAGATCTGGATCAAGTTTCACGTCCATAAGTTAATGCTGATTTTATGACTTTTATGCAATAAAACCTTTGTTTCTTTTAATTGATTACACATTCGATTTCATATATTTTCGTGTATTCCATAAAGACATCTATTAGTCACAGCAATTATCTTTTGGGTTTCAGTAGTACACAATCGTCCTTATTGTTAATTTCAGAACCTAAATAAGGGAAACTGTCAACACAACAAAATTATACTCTAAAATTTTAAAGTGGGAATTGTGTGAAAACATGGTTTAGTGCGAGGCATGTGTTTGGTCTTATTGTTATATTAATTCTGAGTCCCATCCTGAGGACCTTTTTCTCTCAAGATAAGAAGGCTTGGCTTAGTTCATGGGTGTCGAGCAATAATACCAATGTCATCAACAAAAGCCAACAATTGTATTTTATTAAAATTTCCTCTCGTAAGGATCCTTTGGGTATAATATAAATGGTCATGAGCTCCAAAGTCAGGAATGAGTCATGGGTTCAAATACTGATTTCATTAGAAACTTGCCACGAGGAGGAAATGAGTCTCAAAGACATTAAGTAATGTGGTAGAAAAGTTAGAATTAAGATGTACGAATTCAGGTCTCTTTTTGAATCAAATGTTCCATGTTCAGAATGTTGCGATTGCTTAAAAAAAAAACTAAGTAGTTTTGAAATTAAAACCATTCAAATCAAATCAGATATCAATATGTACGTGAACAAGTTTGTCCCAGCTCCAGTTTCTTGGGAAAAACTGTGTTCCAAGTTTCTTACAATCTAAAATGAAAGCGGCGAAAGCAATGGATGCTATTCAAGCAACTTAGGTGCCATAATAATTCATAGTGTGATATCCTAAGGTAGGTTTCTCCAACCTTAATGCTCGATGGCTATATCAATAAAACCACAGTAATCCTCGGGCTACATCAATAAGTTTACAATGAACCGCTGGCCACACGATTGTCAAAAAAATTAATGCAGTCAAGAAATTTAAAAAAGAAAGGGAAGTATGTTTGACAAGACTAAGGGAAGATATGGTATTACAGA
The DNA here is from genome assembly GCA_019973955.1 of Trichonephila inaurata madagascariensis. Classification (NCBI taxonomy): domain Eukaryota; kingdom Metazoa; phylum Arthropoda; class Arachnida; order Araneae; family Nephilidae; genus Trichonephila; species Trichonephila inaurata. Next base: position 43,740 of record BMAV01005447.1, read on the forward strand.
CAATGGCGTAACGTACACCCCCGCATTCCGAGGGGGACAGAATTCCAGGGGACCCAAAGCCTGACAGACGCCTAGCATGTATTTAACCAATTTATAAGATACTAAAGGCAAAACCTGACTTTGCAGGAAACCCTAATATTCTCCGTTACGCCACTGGTTACATATTTGTATATTATATATCGTCGGTCTAATTATCGCATTGCGTAACTCCATCTGGGATGCTTATTTGATACAGTAGGGCTAGGCGCCAAGTTGTTGTTTATGTTCGCCAAGATAGGCAATACTATTACAATATGGTTTACTTTGATATTTTTATCGTGTGATAATGTGGTTGCCATCGGGATAACGTATATTAGCGTTAGTTTTTAGTTTTTTTTTTTTCTTTCGTGGGATCTCTGCTTTGCAAAAGTAACACATTGCTACAAATTTTGTGTAATGAACGCTTAAAATAGTGTAAATTTATATCTGGAAGTAAAATACATTAATATTTCTGTTTTATTTATATTTTATGTTAAAATCTTGCAACCACCTCTCCCTTCGAAATCTAGTTTTATTATGAAATTAAAAAAAAAGTAGTGATTACACTGATCGAGGAATAAATTAAAAGCGGAGCGCGCACTGAGGCATGGTGTAGACAAAACAAAAGGATTAAGGAATCGCGCCAAAAAGCGCTTGGCACGTTGCACTCCTATATCAAATCAGTTACACCGGTGGAGTTACGCAGTCTGATAATTAGGCCGAATATATATATATATCGGTTTCAAAAACGTTAAATGGAAGTCGAATTAAAATACTTTGCGTGTTAAATATAAAAATCCAACTTTTCTTCTGGAGGTTTTAAATATCAAAAACAGAAAAAAATGGTGTGTTTTTTGCAACAAAAAGCAGACAAGGTAATTTTTCCTGAAATTGCCTTCAGAATCAAATGAAGGGTTACTGAAATGCCTTCAGCGGGCTACATGATGAAGACCCCTACCCTAAGGTAAGCTAGGTGTCCCCGAAACATGTTAATTTATTACAAAACACACAAGGAAAAAATAGCCTACAACTTAGAAAAATGATTGTTTTAGAACTTCATGAGCGACCTCAAACCATTTTCAATTGGCGAAACGTAGAGTACAAGTGGTTGATTGGGTATTAACATTCCCATTGGCTGGAGCAAACCGATCAATACTTCTGTCATTAATTATGTGCAGTTGGCGCAAGAATGGCTCATTCGTTTTGTCGAACCGGAGATTAAGAGATTTGTACCCTGCGTATTTTTGCAATTTATCATTCTAGCGTTTCAATTACTTTATTTCGAGCCTTTTCAAAACATTCTACAGAGTACATTTTGAAACTTATCAAGACAATTTGTAAATTTTCTTTTAAATGTGTAGAAAATTATCATGCACTGTAAACAAACCTATAAAACACTTTTAGTGTATAAAAGTCGAAGGGTATTTGTAATGCCTTGCAACAGGGGAAATCAGAATTTATAAATATTTTATTAGAATCCCTGTACTTTTGTGCAGAGGAAGTATATATTCGTTAATGTTGTGAGAAAAATAATAGAAAATAATATCAGTTCTATTTGGAATATTAAATAGAATCGCGCGAAACAGGATATCTTAAATTGTGTAAATGATTTACAATTAAAAATACTTAGGGGTTTGGGATCAAATTCTTCCCAAAATTTTGGGTGTAAGTAACATGAAAATAAATTTTTCCCCCAGTAATTCCCTTTCATTCTAGCTGCGTAGACTAAAAATAGACGTATTAGCATAGTTTTTAGTTTAGGACCGGAAATCATTTGACTCTTCACGCAAGTCATTAAATCTGCTAACAAGTTCGTTAGATAAAGATTGCGAAGAGATAGTATGTAACCTATTTAAATCATTCAGCACACATGTGCATTCAAATTAAACTTCTAGTTAACTTTGAATTTCAAGTCTCTAAAATCTTTAATTCTTGGAACGTTCTTTTTAACTAATCATTAATGCTTGACTGAATTACTTTATACCAGGCGTCGGCAACATATGGCACGCGGTACAATTCTCAGTAGGCTTATTTCATGTGACGCCGTAGTCACTTGTGTAGCGTAGAATCATTAACGACAGCTTGCTACACCTCTTAATTTTGACGTCTAGGGGCGAACACAATCACCAGATGCTTTTTCTTTATCAAAGTAAACTACAAATTCTTTTCTCATGTCCTGAAGCGAAACAGCTGTAGAATCGACTCTTCGATTGTTTGTTGTTACCCTTTTTCTTCTTGACACCCAGAGAAGAATAGACTCACTATAGATAGGGCAAAACTAAAGAAGGGACACACCTGTTTCAACGGCTATCCATTTTTTCGTCCCTTCTAACAAGTGGACGTCCTACACATGTATGGAAAGAAATGTCGTCTTTTGTAAGAAGATTTTCCAAGAAGTGTATTCTCAGTGTCAAAGTCCTTGTTAATTTATATACCCTCCATATGGTTTACGAGGGGTGGTGACATTGAGGATCTCAGTCCAGAAAGAATTTCGTCGTTTAAGAATCAATGGTGGTTGGGACCAAGACCGAAGGTGCAGGGTGCAGACCCGTGTTCATTCGAATCAAAAATTGTAGAGGGGAGTGAGGGAGGCCCAGGGAGTTTTTAAAAAAAAGGATCAGAAAGTGACCAGGGGGACTTCTGCGATACCAGCGATAAAAATCCTTTCGATAGGCTGCTAGGCAACGGGATGTCTAGCGATTGAAAAAAAAGACAAAACGCTGCTAGGCAGAAGGAAAACCAGTGACAGAAGGAGTTATCTGGAATTTTCTCCCGTGAAAAGCTGCGGGGCAGTAAAAGATTGTACTAGCGTTTTGGGATAATAGGAAGCTCATCTAGAGTTGCCAGAGACCTTTAGGAAACTCCAATTTGGGTGAATCATGGATATTACGATATTTAGATGAAGACTCGCGAGATAGGTTTGTGTTGAAACAAGTAGCTGATAGCTAAAGGTGTAAAATATCATACTGATAAATACCATAGTAATGATGTCAAATTCTACTAAAGCTTATAAATAAAATAATATTTTACTAAAGCTGTGTGATCCCTCTCACTACACAGGAATTAAATAAACTTGGGATAACGGCATTACACGTGATAACTGCAGTCATGTGTTTCCAGCCAATCAGTTCAAAAATTTATGTAACGTCATTATATCGATAACTGCAACCATGGACGTTCCAGCCTATCAGCTCACAAACATGTAACGTCATTGTAAATAGATAATCCAATCGTGTTCTCAGCTCATCAGTTCTTTAAATTCTGTAACACTCATATGGTCACACGATAGCTGCAATCACATGTTTCCAGGAATCTCAGTCAAATTAGTAACGTCGTTAGTAAATGAAACTGCAACCTACGGTTTCCAGCCTATCAGTTCAGTTCATGTAACGTCGTTAGTAACATGAATCAAAACCTCTGTGTTCCAGTATAGTTCACAAATTCTGTAACATCAGTCAGAAATCGCAATCACATGCTTCCAGCCAATCAGTTCAAAAATTCATGTAACGTCATTAGTGAACATGATAATGCAACCACTTGTCAGCCTATCAGTTCGTAAATTCATGTAACGTCATTAGTAACATGATACTGCAAGTGTTTCCAGCCATCAGTTCACAAATCCGTAACAGTCACACGATAACTGCAATCACATGTTTCCAGCCAATCGGTTCAAAAAATTCGTACTACGCATTATATGGATAACTGAACCACTTAGTTCCAGCCTTAGTCGAAATCAGTAACGTCATTGTAATCATGGATATCGAACCCGTGTTTCCAGCCTATCAGTTCACAAAGTTCCTGTACACGTCCACGATAACGCAATCACTGTTCCAGCCAATCGGTTCAAAATATCATGCTGACGTAAAACATGATAACTGCAACCATTTACTTCCAGCCTTATCAGTCGAAATAATCATTTAAGCTAGACTGTGTGAATCGCAACCTTCCAGCCATCAGTTCAAAACTTGTAACCATCACACGATAACTGCAGTCATCATGTTTCCAGCCAATCGGTTCAAAAATTTATGTAACGTCATTAGTAACATATAACTGCAACCACTGTTTCCAGCCTATCAGCTTCGTACAATTCATGTAACGTCATTAGGTAACATGATAACTGCAACCTCGTGTTTCCAGCCTATCAGTTCACAAATTCCTGTAACATCAGTCACACGATAACTGCAATCACATGTTTCCAGCCAATCGGTTCAAAAATTCATGTAACGTCATTAGTAACATGATAACTGCAACCACTTGTTTCCAGCCTATCAGTTCGTAAATTCATGTAACGTCATTAGTAACATGATAACTGCAACCTCGTGTTTCCAGCCTATCAGTTCACAAATTCCTGTAACATCAGTCACACGATAACTGCAATCACATGTTTCCAGCCAATCAGTTCAAAATCCGTAACGTCATTAGTCAATAAATGATAACTGCAACCTCTGTTTCCAGCCTATCAGTTCACAAATTCCTGTAACATCATAGTCACACGATAACTGCCAATCACATGTTTCCAGCCAATCAGTTCAAAAAATCCCGTAACGTCATAGTCACATAAAAATGTGATCACTTGTTTCCAGCCTATCAGTTCATGTAACGTCATTAGTAACATGATAACTGCAACCACGTGTTTCCAGCCTATCAGTTATCAAATTTCTGTGACGTCATAGTCACATGATAAATGCAGTCACGTGTTTCCAGCCAATCAGTTCATGTGTTTCGTTATTGCCAATTTTTGCTCTTTACAGAAACTTTCCGTTAAAAGGTATAAAATACATTTGATTAGAAAATACACGTTGAATATAATTTTTTTTTAATTCTTAAAAATTTTTTGATGAAATATTTTTAATATTTGAACATATTTACACAATTATAAATTTTGAAATTTGATCTAAATTTTACAAATATAACCGCAAATTCAGGCTCAATTTCAGTTTTGACTTCAATGGAGAACACGTGATTGTCTTTATCACGTGACCGTCATAAATTTGGCTCATTGCACTCTACAAATCTGATAATTTTTGACTGGATGGAAAATGACAATGGAGTCCGATAGGAAGTTGTTTAACTCTACAGATAAAAAATTCCCATTTTAGAACTGCTAAATCTACAGTAATGAAATTTGGCACGCATGTTTCTTTTTTTGAGTTGAAATTCACTAAAAATGGGTCTTATGTAAATCCATTATCAAGAGGGGGTGGGGCTACGCGTTGCACATAAATAAATTAAAAAATTTCCTTTCTTGAACTATTAGACTTACACTTAAAATTTAACAAGCATTTTTATTTTATCCAGCAGAAATCTTATAAAAATTAGTGTTGTGGAAATTCACTTTGGGGTACGAGAGCATTAAACATAATTCTACTTCAATTTTAGAGATTCAACTGTTACTTTTTAAACCAAGAGATGAGGGTTATAAAAATGTGTTCAATAAAATCGAACGCGTAATTCTAGAGGACATAGATATTAATAATTTATATATATCTATAAACAGTATATATTCATACAATATCATGAAATACCCAACGAAGCAGGCGGGTAACGGCTAGTATACATATAATAATACAGTAGCGCACTTAGAATTATAATCAATCGGAAAAAAAATCAAGGGCCTTGGGGCTGAACCCCTTTTTGTGTGTGTGTGTGCGCCACTGTAATAATATCAAATATGTATTCTTGACCTCTATTCCGTAACTCTGCCTACACTACCACGGGAATCGAATTGTTTCAAATATTTTCTAAAGTACGAAATCCTGAATCATATTAGTAAATTGGCTTGGTACACTACATCTACGAGGTTGCCGATCCCTTCTCTCTATCTAGGGACTTTTCTACAATCCCAACCTTCAAAAAATCTTTTTCCAGTTTGCTTTAATAAACAGCACACACAATCGATCAAAACTCTGTGACGACCTTAGAGGATTATGGGAAGTGTTAGCATTGTAATCTAAATTCGTAATCTCCGTTTGACACGTGTAAAAATAATAATCCAATTCTTATTCTGTCCGTCGACTATCTGCCTCTTTTGACCTTATTAAGAAACTTCAGAGAAAAAAAAAGTCATTCTCTGCATTCTGGTGTTTTCTCTTTTTGCTAGAAATTCTTACGAAGGACAATCCTTAGATTAGGAAAAATCTCAAGGTCCTTTAAGAATTCGCATCATAAACATCCGCATTTTACCGGTATTCGATGAAAGTTCGAATTAACGACGTATTAGACACACGATCTGTTGAATCTTGTTTCGATTTGTGTTTTATAGGTTGGTGCGTATTAAATGTCAGATTTTTAAATGAATATATAAAACTGCACATCTTTTAACACACAAAAGCTGTTTATTTAATAGATACATACTCCATTTATATTACTTTTGGCGACTTGTGTCAAAATTTTGAAAAGGTTTTTTTTCCTCCCGTTTTAAAGCATTCAGTTGAACTGAAATTTTATATACACGATTGTTTTGGGTGACAATACGATACTTTAATCATAATTAATAAAAATTAATTACCACTTCATGTTGTGATTCTGTCATAAGTATGTACATATTCAGATAAATTGTAACTATTTAACAAAAAGTATCTAAAATAAAAATTTTCTTTGTTGATCTAAGTAGGAATTGACTTAATTTTTTTTTTATGTTTGTGATTGTATCTAACGTGGCAAAAGTTATCTTTATCGCTTCATCACAACAATTCGGTAAGCATTTTGAAACCAGCGTGACATTTTATACTCAACTGTAACCATGTTTTTTTATGAGAAAAAAAGTACAAATAACATCATCCATTTATTTCCTTGCAAGACAATGAAGGTGTATGTCTTTTAAAAGCTATTTGCTAACGCTTTCTTTATTAAAATATAACAATAGGAAACGTTAACAATTAAGGGCTTTCAAAAGTAACTGCTACAAAGTGACGTGTAACGCTTTCTCATGCATTACACAGCTTTCATAACAATAGGATTAGAAAGTAGGCACAGAAATGGACCAGCTATTTGAAATATGTCATCGGATTTCAGATACGCCGTCGCGGCCCGATATTGATTGCGTGATGATAAAGGGTTTTTTTTCCTTTGAAGTTTTATAATCTGATTATGAATTATGAAAGAATGTTATCTCAAATACATATTTATCTTCGAAATTTATATGTGCGGAGATGTATGAGATATGTTAAATACAGGTGAAATTGTTTCTTGTTGTTAGGTAATGTTTCACGTGATTAAATAAGCAATTTTTTTTTATGTAATGGGAAAAAGTACAAGTAAATTAGTCATGAAATAATAATTTCGATGAAATTGGTTCAATGAACTAGAGTGGATCGATGAAATTTATTCCTGATCTCTCCCCTCAATCAAAAGGATTAAAGTTTAAAAATGTTTTGCGGGGGTGGGGGTAACTAGTTTCGACTCACTGACCGCATCGTGGGAATGGAGGATACCGTAGGGCTGCATCCTTCTTTTAAAATGTTTGCATTCATTATAAAAATATTAAATATAAATTAAATAAAATGTGTCAGTTTTATTCAATTTATTTAATGTGTACTTTATGTTGTCTACAGGCCCAGTGGCAGCGTATCGTGCTTCCACACTACAGGTCTGGTGTTTATCCTCGAACTGGGCAAGGTTGACTCAGCCTTTCATCCCTTCAGAGGGTCTTGCTTGGAGGTAAGCCCTAGGGTTTCGCTTCAGACTGACCACCTGATTAGGACATCTGCTCATGCACCTCAGTGGTCACGTATACTGAGATGGGCACAGTAAGCCTTGGCCTTTATGGACTGTTGCACCACTGAGTTTAGTTTAGTTGCTTATATTGTCTATAACTGCAAGCAAATTTCATTTTAGAATCAGTTTTATGAGACAAATTCACTCACTTGTCACATTTTTCTCTACAACTTTTTGAAATCAAGTGAGATTGCTTATTGAAATTCTCATCACAGCTTGGAAGTTTCTGTCAGCCAACTTGCTCCGATATTTACTCTTGTTGATCTTCATGTAAGAAAAACTTTGCTCGCCAATAAATGAAAACTAAAATATAAAGAACAATTCCCCTGCAAAGTTCTTCATACATGGAAATTTTTCAGCTGACAAATATTTGTAAAAGTCAACGTCATAGCATCAAACATTTTCTTTACACTGCAGTGCTGGTTTATCCATTGGACACAGGAAGCTGGTACCTGAAAGGGCCCGGAAAAATTTGGGGATTTAAACCCAGATTTTCGGGTTACCCCCCGTCCAAAGGGGTGCCCGTAGATTTTCCCCCACCCAAAAACCCCAAAATAATTTAAACTGGCACTGACACACCGTGATCTAACTTCAATAAGTTCAAGCTGTAGCTCCTGAGATGCTGTATCAATATCAGCAGTAATGGGATAACAGAGTAAATTGAATTGAGGCTCAATTATCTTAAAATCCTGAAATCTTCTTGAGGCTTCGTCACTCCAAACTCTGCAGATGATCTCTTAGTAGAAACACTTTCAGGTACTTTGTTTTCCTAAAAGTGAAAAATAAAAGACAAATTTGAAAAAGGGCCACGGGAAAAAACTGGCAAAATCCCCAATTTTTAAAAAATCCCCGGTTTCCCGGAAGAAGTGGGATCCAAAATGAGTTCGCGTCAATTTTAAATAGGTGAAAGGGCAAAAATAAAGAATTTTATATTCTTTAGAATTATTCTTGCAAATTCATTAAACACTGAAGAGGAAAAAAATTAATATTAATTCAAATTTACTGATTTTAACAATCGGCAATTTTCTCTCAAAAAATTTAAAGAAAAGACACGTTAACATAAAGCATATTAAAAACTTTTACATCAAAAAAAAATTCCCGCAAATAGAATTTAGTTTTAACGAATAATCGAAGTATAAATTTTTCTATAAATAATAAGGAAAATGTGAGCGGGGTTTTTTTTAATTTTAAATCCGCAAAATCCAGATTTGTTTTAAGCTGTGCAAAAAGAGTGGATGGTGTTTTAAAAATGAAAACGGGGGGAACGTATAAAATTTTAAAAGTTTTTAATTTTTAAATTTTTCAACATTTTTGATTTATTCTCCTTCTATAATAAAAATGATTCTAGACGATTTTTGGTTCTTTTTTTAACAAATTTCTCTTCATGTTTTTTTTTTTTTTTTCAAAAAAAAAAATGTTAGAAGATATCAAAGCATTTCTTTGATTGCAAATACGGTAAACTCCACTGCCATTTTCTACTCTTTGCTACCAATTTTTCACTCTGGGACTCATAAGATTTATTTAATAACATAGAAAGCATGTTTAAAAGATTCTTGAATTAATATTGAAGAAAATATTTGGAATCGACTATTAAAAATATCCTCGAACGAATTTTAACAGAAGGCTTCTTGCGCCACGATTTCTAACGGTCCCGAAAAAAAACTAATGGTATTTTTAATCGAAAAAAAATATTATGTAAGAAATTAATAGGTATACCGGAAAATTCGAAGTATAACGCGCATTTTTAACACAAAAAATAAGATAGAATTTTGCGAGTGCGCGTTATACGCCGGATATAAGAATTATAGCTTTAAAATAAAAAAAAATAAGTTAAGAAAAAATTAGACATGCCATATATCAAAATGACGTACCATATTAACTTAAAGGGCTGCAATTCTAGAAGTATACTATTTTTTCAAAAGCCTAGAATAATTTATTTCAATATATAAGAGTATTGAATAATTATATTTCAAGTTCCTTCGTAAAAAAGTGGGTGGGTGTTATACGGAGAATATATCTAAAAGTCAAAAAAAAATTCCCTTAATTTGGTGCCTTTTTACGACAGTGGGAAGTTATACCTGGATTTTTGGTACTTTTTATTAAAAAATGGGGTATTTAAAATATTTTTAAGGGGGGTTTTTTGGGTTTTTGTTTTTTCCATCCATTTCCCCTTTAGTTTTTAAAGGTCCAATAACCCACCCCTGGGGTTTAATTGACTTTTAATACGAAATCACTCTTAGAAAGTTCTTGGTGAAATATTACCCATTTTTAACACGAATGTAAAACAGCACGAGAAGAAAACTGGGAAAATCCCCTCTCGGTTAGCTAGTGGTGGTGAAATGATTACCGATAGCTTATCAATTAAATGGTTCTGATTATAAAACATAACGTGCATCGAAAGTATAATCTAATTGTTTAAAACACACACATTAAGTATTGATTTTATAGAAATTTTTTTCTGAAATATCAGTAACCATGCTCTAAAAATTTTAAGGTATCCGACTATGTTCCACACCATGATTTTGAAAATGTGTATGAATAAATACATTTTTTGATATTTAGTGTTACCTGAATTAGAACAAGAAATATAAAAATTAAGTCAATTCCCACATAGGCCAACAAAGAAAAATTTAATTTTAGTTACTTTTTATTAAACAGGTACAATTAATATTAATATGTATATACATATGACAGAATCACAATATTAAGTGACAAAATAGAAAGCAATTTTAATTGCAATTTTCCATTTTCCTTTCTATATAGGGTATTGGACTATTATTTTTTGTGTGTTTGTTACTATTTATTTATTCGTTAAGTTTAAAACTATTCTAATAAAATAGTATAATAAAAAAGGAATTACATTCTCAGAAAAGAGGCCATCACAGATGGGATTCGAACCCACGACCTTTGGATTATGAACATTTTTCCTTTCTATATATGCTGTTAGACTATTATTTTTGTTACTATTTGTTCATTTTTTAAGTTAATTAATGAGTTAATATTTTAAAAAAACTGTATTAACATCAAGTATCATCCACTACAAGTTTTAAAAAAATATATTTGAACTTGAAAGGATGAATAGAAAGTATTTTATTAACGATTGAAAATTTTAACAAGATAATGTATAAACAAATAAATATATAGGTAGAAAGTGAACTAATAGTAGGAATTTAATAAACATATAAAATTGTCTTAAGAATATATTACTGTAATAAAAAAATTACTTAAATGCAAATTATGGCAAAAAATGAAGGAATAACATATTTTAAAACATTCCTCCTTTTATGGAAAATGCTTCTATAATAATAATATTTTCTTATATATAGATAAAACGTTCCTATAGAGCCTGAACTAGGATTTTTGAAAAATTCACTTTATTTTCAGAGTTGAGATCGATTGAAGTAATATATAACAGAGGTTTTTTTTTTGTTAAAATTTCTCTATTCTGATGTATTAAAATTATGAGTAAATCCACTTCTAAGTAATATATATTTTAAATCCTAGTTCAGGCTCTGTATAGATGTCTTAGCTATATATAGGCAAAATATTATTATTGTAGAAGCATTTTCCATAAAAGAAAAATGATTTAAATGATTTTGGCTAAAAAAATTGCAGTTAAATAAATTTTTTCTTTTAATAATAATCTAAAAGCATATATATATATATATATATATATATATATATTCAAATTCAAAAGTGATACTATAAGTATTTTAAAAACTATTCATCTATACGCTTTTTAAAAACCTCGTTTCAAACGTAGTCGAATGCCTCAATGAAAAGAATATGAAGTATTTTAACGTTCGAAATCAAAACCTGAAAGGAAAGTATGCATTGATATTCGATTTTAATGATCAAGGGAAAATAAATATTAATATCCTAATTGATCAAAAATAATGACTATAGTTCAATAATTGAAAAGATACCAGGTAATCTCAATCTTTATTATTGACAATGTAGTCATTTGCAAAATCTTCAAGGCCGGTTTTCAATATTTCATTATTTTCTCAGGTTATTACGTATTCGGTTTTCAGTATTTCATTATTTTCTCAGATGATTACGTATTCTTTTGTGTTAATTATATCAGATGTTTTCTACTGCTATAAACAAATACACATTTTCCCTTCTTTCGTGAATATTACTTGGTTATTCTACGCAATTTTTAAATATGTTTTGATGCGTGTTCTTGCAAAATACGAATTTTTTACTAATCTCAATTTCTTTTTTAAATTATTTTTATTTAATCAAGTTTTTTCCAAGAATAAATTTAGCTTTAATATCGATTTTAAAAAAACCTCTCGCTGAATTTATTTATTTCTTAAGAAAATAAATTTGTAGCTTGTTTGAAATTTTACACAACTCTTTCCCCAAATTCAGAAGATACTTCAGCTGTAGAAAGTGGGAAAATATATAATTTGAAGTTCATGGGCCAATTCCGTAACTCAAAATAATTCAATCATTGGATGCATCTTTTTAAAACAAATTATGTATATATTATTATGTAAACTCAAAAAATAAATTCATTAAGCTTTAGACATCATTAAAAATATATTTCTAAATGTACAAAGAAAAAAACAGTATATGCCAGGGATGGCGAACCAGTGGTACGCATGCCATTGATGGCACGCGACACAATATTTTGGGCACGCCAGTTTGTTTGCATTTTATTCCAAAATTTCAAAGTTCACTATGAAGTATTACGAACAAACGCGATTGATCGGTCGCGAGGTGGCCGGAGAGCACACTCGTTTATTATTATCTTGCCTGTTACGTCATTGTTTTTCTTATAATGTAAAGTTTGTCTACGCTTAGCATAGTCAATTTCATTGACATTATTCTATTTTAAAGTTTATCTGTATTATATTTATAATTTTTAACTGTTATTTAGCATGGCTAGTTCAGCAAAAGAACTAAAAGTGCAAGATAGTAAGTGTAATAGAGAATTTCAAATTTGGTGGACCTAAAAACATGGCATTATTAGCAAATGCGACAAAGCGGTGTGTGTTTTTATGTTCTGGAATAGCGCGGTATGCAGAACATCGTCTGTAAAACGGTATTTTGAAACAAATCACAAACTTTCTTGTCAAAAAAATGAATCACAACAAAAGTAATTATACTTAGTAACCGTTTGGCAGGTGACTCAAATTCAGCATGTATTCTACAAAAAGCAACATCTTGCAATCCTAATATAAGCTATTTGTGTCATCCAATCTGCAACAACAGAAGTCACACTAATGTTACTTTAATTTGAATCATACGCGCGCGCGTATAATTAAAACATTTTTTTAACTATACAGTGCAAAGCGCATTTCGCAAATAGAGTTTTGTGTTGTTAGTACTTAGTTTTATTATTTTCCCAATAATCACAAATCAAAATTATTTGACGGCACGTCTGTACCTCATTAAACACTCTTTTAGAAAAAATGGCTCGTTGATCCATAAAGGTTCGCCACCCCTGGTATATGAAGATATTCTGTGTGATGTAAATTATATTTAATAAAGCTCCATATTTTTAAAGAAATTCATGTTTCAAAACCTCTATGTTTCTGGGGATAAAAAAATAATATAATGCGCGGCAGACCCCGATATTTTTGTTTTTTTGGGGAAAATAAATAGTCTTTTGAGTACTTACGTATCTACCGTAAAAAATAGATCCCAAATTTTAATTATCTTACCCAAAGAAATAATAAGTGTGTATAATATATTACAAATTATAAACATTGCTATTTTCGAACCATGCGCAAGCAAGAGTGTCGTATTTTTTAAAAAATTCTCCTATAAAGAAAAAGAATTTCGAACGTGTAAGGCAGTAATTCTCAAACTTTTTTTGTTTGTTAACAATATCAAAATTTGGCGGCATAATAACAATAAAATAAGTTTAAAAATTTTTATTTATCTGTAATACACTATGTAAAACAGTATATGATAATAATTCCCAATGTTAAATAAAATAATATAATATGCACGATAAAGACAACAAAATGTTTATTAATTAATTACAAATTAATTATAAGAATTCATATAATGCGAAATTTGAACCTGATATTTTCCTTTATATTTGGTTGTAAAAATGATAATGCCACTCTCACATTTCGTCATCTACATTTAAAAAAGTCCCGATCTTTCTTTCATTTTTATATTTGTTAATACTGAATTCATGCGAATAAGATCTAGAAAATTGTAATAGTATTTTATAGTTTTTTTCGGCTATTATGAGATAATCGCCTCTAAATTTTATTCAAAATGATCGACTCTTCCGAATGTTTTGAAATAAAATTTCGGTTATTACGCTAAGCGAAATTAGTTTTTCTTTTTCATTCAAAGTTAATTCATATACAGATGTATCCGTTATCACAAATGGATTAGGAACTCAATATTTTTTTATCCATTTTCAAAAGGGAAAAAGTTAAAAAAAACTGTTTTTTTTTCTATAAAACGGCCGAATTATTTTGTTCCGGATTTTTTTCCCTCAAAGTTATAATTAATAATTTTACAAAAATTAGTGGCACACAGAAGTGCCCGGAAGTGGTTGAAGATCACTGGTGTAAGGGACGGATTTTCACTGTTAGCTGCGTATCACAGCATTTGGTGAACGTTTTGATTCGACGAAATTGGTAGATGGTATAATACGTATATACTAACTACGATGTTTGGGCGGCATTATCCCATATTTATATATATCCTCCCTATTCTTCTGATCCGGAACCTTTTGATTTTGACCTATTTTTCTCGATAAACAATCCTTTTCTGTTAAAGAAAAATTGATGATGAAAAACTGTTATTCAAAATTTCTTTCACACCAAACTTTACAGACATGATATACATGTCTTATCAGTGAGTGAGTGAGAGTGTTATAAAAATCACAGTATATAAAGCAACACGAGGGCGATTGGTGATGGACTTCGTAATTTTGAACCCCGGTCAAGTGACGAGGACGACACCTCCTCTCTTAACTATCACACCATACCAACAGGTGAGTAGTTAATATTAGCGTCGCCTTATTCAGCTACACGAGGGCGTTTGGCGACGGACCTCGTAATTTTGAACCATGGTCAAGTGACGAGGATGACACCTAAACTGCCCCTCACCCTAATGGGAGGACGTTTGAGCTCTAGACAGATTTAACGTGCATCGCTCCCGTACACGGTGGGTTTTCAGCGGTATTAGACTCGAATTCATGGCACGCCGGCTACGAGTCCATTTTGACCACAAGCTGCCGCGGCTTCACCATACCAATGGGAGATATTTAAAGGCGGGATTTTTTGGCTCCTCTACACGGCGAATGTTCAATGACACCAGGACAATCCGGACATTTCATACGAGAAAGACGGCAATAGGTCATTTATTGTAATGGTGAATATGCACAATCTTATAGGCCATAATATGCATTTAGTATTCTTTGTGTCACCCATCCGGTTATTTTGGTTAGTGGTTAGTGACGCTGATTGCTGTGCCGTAAGGACTGGGTTCGAATCCCAGAGAGGACATGGATGTAGTAAATGTATAGTACCTTTACGGCATGGGGGTACTCTAAATAGCTGTCGAGCCTTAAGTCCTCTCGTGAGGTTGGTGGAAGGGAAAGAGACGTGAGAGACCCCTGACCCTCCCCCTAGGGTGTTCTCCTTCAAAATTGGTGTGGTACCGAGCTAAATCGTACTGTTACCTGTATGGTGCTCAAGCAACGGCCAACGACAGGCGTACATCTAGCTTCTTGCCATGAAGAATTTAATGGGCCTGAATATGACGCAGTCGAGATCAGCTGGCAAAAGAAACAACGGTATTTATTCTGTGCTTCTTCAACGCGGCAAAAAGAATAGTAGAACAATAGTACTTATATTTTATTTTTCTTCATAGAAAAACAACGAAAATGTAGTTAAACAGTTATTCTAAAAAGAGTGAGTGCAAGAAAAAGATTTTTAGATATTTTATAAAAAAAAATATTTACTCTAAGAAAATCAGAAATGTGATAAAAGTTTGATTCGAAAGCGAGTTTTTAAAAAGTACTTGGAACCCAAAAGCTGACGTTTAGCTATGAAAATTTATTAAGCTATAAAATATTGCAAAGCATCTCAAAATTGTAGACATGTATCGCGTAAAGAGTAAATAAAGAATTCTAAAATAAATATTATCTTAGAATTACGTATTAAACAGATTTTTATCTGTATAACAAAAGTGAAAAAGGTTTGCATAAAACTTATCAAGATAATCTTTTTTCCAGAATTTTTTTTTTTATTTGGACGAGTATCAGATAATATTTTTTCTTGTTTTTAAATTATAACCAAAAGTTTACTTCCCTTTTTTCAAATAAAAATAGATTTAAATATATATATATTTTTTTTTTTTGAAAATGATTAAAATATGATTTAGAGACTAGACAATTTTTTTTCTGTTTTTTCGTCTAAAAATTGTCTGTATCTATGAACAACATTAAAAAAATTCGATTTTCTAAAAAATTTAATGCGCTATAGGAATATGTATTCAGGGTAAACGTGATTTCTTTTGAGTTTTCAAAAAAATTAATGCTTTTTATAGTCTGGTTACTGTCCAAAATGATAAGTATTTTTATATATTAATTTATATCAGATTGAGAAAAGCTACGTATTTACTTAAGATATCCGACTACGTTCGGAACCGTGACTTTAAAAAAGCGCTTAAAAGGATAATTTTCATGATATTTAATGTCACTTAGATTAGAATACATGTATAAAATTGTTTTAAGGACATTTTGACAAAAAAATTATTTAAATACAATATTTCGGCAAGAAATTAACTTAGAATAACCTTTTTTCAAAAGGTTCTTTTGTGAAACATGCTTCTATTATAATAATATTTTGCTTGTATATAGCTCAAACCTCTGTGCAGAGGCTCACCTATGATTTTTGAAAAATTCACATTATTTGCAGAGTTACAACCCATTGAAATAATTATCGGCGTTTTTTTCTTAAAATTTCTCCCCTCTGTTGTCAGAAACATTGATAAACCCACTTCTAATTTGTATATTTCAAAAATTCTAGTAGAGCCTCTATACAGAGATCTGAGCTATATGCAGGCAAAATGTAATTGTAATAAAAGTATTTTTTACAAAAGGAGAATATTTTGAAAGTGGGCCATTCTATGTTAATTTTTTGTCAAAATATTGTACTTAAATAATTTTTTATCGCAATACTATTCTTAAAACAATGATATGTACATTTTCTCTAGTCTAAGTGACACTAAATATTATAAATATTATCCATTTGTACGCTTTTGCAAAGTCACGGTACCGAACGTAGTCGGATACCTTAAGATTAAAAAAATATTAAAACATACAATATTAATATATACTCTAAATATATATATATGTTAAAGAAGATATATTATTAATTTTTGAAAATGAATAACAAAAAGGGAAATTCGGGATATGTACTATAAATACAGTGAAAATCGTTTAACACGAAACTGAGAAGACTGAAATATTGTTCCGTCCCCACAATTTGCTTTTAAAATATTAAAAAAAGGCTTCAATTAATTTATTGAATACTTTTTTATTTAAAATGATTTTTTCCCAAAATCATGATAAAAACATTCCGTACTTACGAATCAATACAAAATTATCAAATTTTTTTTAAAAAAGAAAACATTTTGAGTTTTTAAAAAATATTTGATATTTTTCTTTAAATTTTTTTACCTTTTCCCTTGGGGGTGTGCGTCTAAATCTCTGCGCTCTTTTCATGACGTTTCTCATTTCGGATGACGGGGAACAGGAGCTGCATTATTCATTTACTTTCGTCGTCAGAATCTGTATCAATGATATTTTTTAACAAACTCCAAAATGTCTTTGTCTGCCATAATTCGACACATTATCATTAACTCATTATCCATCTACTGCAACGAATTCTTCCGATGTACAGTGGAAAATAAAAATAAAAACCCTCAAACGATTTCCTGGGGGAAATCTTTTCTTTAAAAAAAAAAATGCGTGAAAATACATGTAGTTTGTCGGAACGTTGTTTTTTTCGTAAACCGATTTTTGCGTTTTACGTCAAACGTAACTAAAAATTTCAACCATTTGTGAAATGTATTTTATATATTTGGTGTTTTTTCGTATTTTTTTTGTTTCCCTAAAAGGTGTTTATATCCTATTTCGGAGAGAAAACTAGTTTTCAGGGCGAGATGGAAAAACCCCGTATTTGGGTCCATGAAAACAAAACCTCAATGTTAAATCTGCGCGCGATTCGATACCGGGTCAAGGTTTTTTTTTTTGAGGTCGAAAAAATATATCTTTCTCCTTTTCAGTTTCTTTGGTTTGGGGGATGCCCGGAAATTGCATCACGTAAAAAGTAATCCGTTCTTGGAAGATCCGTTTCAAGAAGGTTCTTCTATAAAATGTAGAGAAACTTTTTAAAAAATTAAGAATGTAAAACCACAACATTGTAAATTTTTCTCAACCCTTCCTTAAGCTTAATAAAATTTAAAGGTTGTCAGGGATACACTTCTTACAACATTCCCAAATTTAAAAGATTTATTAAATTGTTAGATGCGAGCCCTCCCGGTTTAAAACCCTTTTTTTACGAATGTTTTTTTTGTTTTTTGAATTTTTAAAAATTTTTAAATTCAATAAACAAGAAAATTTAAAAACCCTTAAAATTTTTTTAAAATCTTCAAGGGACAAATCGGGACGTTTTAAAAGGATGTCATTTTTCCGGCCTTTTAACTTCAAATTTCAACAGTCAAATGTTTTCCTGTTGTATTCTCCAAACCTTCCGGAAGAAAGATAGTAACTGGCTACATGTGATGATAGTTTTGTCCTTTAGGCCTGTCCACCACCATACACCTCATTCTCATTCATCAAAGGCAGCGTCGGGGGGGGCCGGTTTTTACGATTATAATCATCATATTTATTTTTTCAGGGTTTTGTTTGTACACGTATTTTAAAAAATAGGCTATGTGGGGTTTCTATTTTAGGTTTGCTTAAAAAGAGCGCAAAGTTTTAAGAGCTTAAAAAACGAATTAACGGGAAATGATGTTTATTTAAACTCTGCAACCTCATTTTTATTACAAAACATTTCAAAGAATATTTAGAGCGTTCCAAAAACAAACTAATTGGATAAGGTGACGATTTTGAAAATAGGTTTAAAAAGGATTTAAAAGGAAAAATTACGGGTTTCCCCAAAAATACGTATTGTTTCTATGTTTTTTTTTCTTACTCAAAAAAAATAAAAAATTTAAGCAAAAAAAAAGTATATTTTTTTTGGGCCCTTTTTTAAACTCATAAAAATAAAAATAAATAAAACATGATACATTATTTATTGAAGCCAACTCAAAAAAAGTCTTAATACCGATACTTGGACAATTTTTTTGAAAAAAAAAATATGGGGGGTTTTTTTTTTTTTTTTTTAATTTTTAGGTTTATTTAGTATATTTTATTTAAAAAATCGTAAGACAAAAAAGGGAAAAAATTTTTATTAATAGAATGGGAAAAAACTTAAAATTACAAAAAAAAAACATAAAAGGGGGGAAAAAATTTTGAACAAAAAAAATTTTTTGAACAAATTTAATTTTTCAATTTTAAATTGTTATTTTTTTTTATTCATGTTTGAAAAAAAAAGGACCTTCAGGATAATAGATATTTTTTAATTTTTTCAAAACCAGAGACCTCTATCTTGGGGACTGCATGAAATTGGGAAAAAAAAATGATCATATTCATAAAGACTGTAAATTTTGAAATAAAAGTGATTGATAAATCTGAAGAACAAAAATACTTCTACTGTTATACAAAACATTTACAAAAAGTTTCATTAAATTATTTTCAAAACTTTTGAGCAATCGCTGTCCGCGTTTGAGTTTTGAAAAAACACATTTCGAGTAAAACTCATTTTAAGTTTGACATCTTGTGTAAAGAGTTGGCATCTTCTTTAGTTAAAACGCTTGTAGTTTTTGTTCTAGTGAATGGAAAACAAAAAGCTTGGTATTTTTATTAAGCTAATAAGATGGTCTATAAAATAAAATCATAAAACAAATTTGTCAATTTTTTCGTCGGATGCCTTAATGAAGGCATAAAGCTGTGTATAATAAAAAATTAAGTATATAGTCAACTTTATACAAAATACTGTTACTTTTTTAAAAAAAAAATTGTTATGTCCTATTGTCTTCCGTACTGCCATTTTGCTGCTTGATTACGAAGACAACAAAGAACAGTCAAGTTCTTTACTAACACACAATGTTGCTCAAAATACAGTACAAAATACAATTTGTGATAATTTAGGAGTTTGTAGTGTCCTCAACGTTAACATCTTCATCAATTTCAGGCATTTTTTCATTTACTGTGACAGCAGCAATAATTAGATCGGACATTATGTTTTATTTAGTATCGGGGATTTTTAACCTGTAAGGGTGTGGTCTAGTTATCCGGACTGCCGGATTATCGAGTCCCAAGGTTTAAGGACTCTACTGTATACGGAAAAACAAATAAACAACTTGTTTATTTATGTCTATTTTTAAGAGGTATATCACAGGATCTAGAAGTATAATTTGATATTTTTATGTAATCAGTGGCGTACACAAGCTACTTTTATGGAAGGGTATTTTATAAAACCCGGGTAAAAGCTACGATCAGTAATCTTTATGGAAAAAATTAAAAATTTCTTATTGTACTAGAGAGGTTAAAGGGACATGGTACGATTTATGCAAAAATCTTTAATTTAAGGATTTTCAAAAAATTTTTTTTGTTGCCTCCTATGTGTTTATAGTATGTAAAACAGATTTTGCGCCCAAAATTTCTTAAAAAAGATAGACATTTAATTTTTTAAGGAAAAACTTAAAATTTGTGAAGTGATTTTAAAATGCTACTCCTCCTACAAAAGTTGACTTACATTTATGAAATTTAATTTACATATACGTCAAACTACGTATAACAAAAGTTGGTATGGGTTTTACGATAACATGATTGGGATTTGTACAATACTTATTTTTATGAATGCTTATTGAAAAAATTCCTTAAAAAATATATAAATTCTGAATTCAAATATTTTAAAAAAACTAAGTATTGCTTTGATTCAAAAATGCATACCAACTTTTGTTACATGTATTATTAGCAATAAGTAAAAAAAATTCAAAACATTAGGCACAATAGAAAAAAAGCCTTAGCGTTTTAAATGAAGACAAACTAGTTATTTTATCTTTCTGAGATAATTAAGTTAAAATTTTACTTTTTGCCATAGGGATGTTAATAAAAACGAACGTAAACGCTATTATAATTCTGTGTTTTTAAGTTTAGAGCTTTCAAATTTTGTGAGGTTATAGAAAAGTATATAAATAATGATTTAGGCTGTAAAAATTATATTTGA
Organism: Trichonephila inaurata madagascariensis; assembly: GCA_019973955.1. Lineage (NCBI taxonomy): Eukaryota > Metazoa > Arthropoda > Arachnida > Araneae > Nephilidae > Trichonephila > Trichonephila inaurata. Next base: position 64,799 of record BMAV01005447.1, read on the forward strand.
TTTTTTGACCGATTTTTGTCATTTGTATCGTACTGTGTCCTCTTAAAGCCCTCAAACCCTCCCTTGCGCACGCCACTGATTTAATAGATCGTCCTACAAATGTAGGAAATCCACGCAATTAACAGGTAGATTCGTTCGTAATTTATTCTAGAACTAATTCACAATTGCAGTTAATTGTCTTCCAAGATGAAGAAAACACACGAAAAATTCACAACAGCACAAATTAAAATTCCACAGCAATATAATTCTGCATTCACAATAATTGCATGCAGCCAGTGTAATGCATTGACGCTGTCAAATGTTGTTTTTTCCTGCTTCGTTCTTAAATAGAATGGAAAGAACCTTCTAAGGTTTTCTCATTAAACAATCCCGAGCCTTCTGGATTTTTGCAAGGAATCTTTTTTACTGCTAAGCTTAGTGATATTTAGTTACCAAATTTGCGCCAAAATCGACTCACTAATATTATTGGCAAATTCGCTCTTAGCTTACAAACCGACCTTGGGTACCCCAGTGATCCTTCTCTATTTTCGACTCTCCATCTTGTCATCCAATTTCTCCTTTTCTTCTTTTCCCGTTCAGACCCAGACCTATGAATGTTTGGCGCAGTATAGCCAAAACTGGCTCTTGCGCCATAAAACACCAAACTCACACTTCAGCTTACAAACAATCTTTCCAGCCATAATACCCTTTCGGCAGAGAAGCGAACAAAACAGGAAATTTCCATAACAGCATGAGCGTTACGATATTCGAGATAAAAAGTAAACTCTTCCTCCTATTATTGATATAATTTGAATTTTTTTTTATATTCTGTTATATTCGTAATGTATTTATCTCATACATAATTTCTACTTTTGGGGGGATTAAAGAAAAATGGATTACCATTTTTCGATTGAATTTATTTTTCAACATCAGGGGAGATTCTTGGGGAAATTCTGCATGGCATTAGTCCCTAAAGATAGATTTAACTTTTTCCACGCGTCTCTCAAAAAATTAAGTTAATTTATCAGATTTACGAAAGGATGGAATGATTATTTATTTACGGTATCTTTGAAATTATAAATATTTTCTGACTTCTTGAGCAGAACATATACGTCAGAAAAGGAATACGGAGATAAAGATTTCATTAGGAGTGATTTTTAGAAATTATATGGATGGAATCTCGAACCATAGCATTAAATATAACAGGTATATAAAAAGAGGATTTTAAAAAATTATAAATCTTCTTTTAGCCATCATTCTCCATAATATATCTATACTATTAATCTACAAAGGTAAGCAAATGCATGTATCTATGTGAGGCTATCTTCTCAAGACCACTAAAGGTACCAAAAGATGGGAAATGATCGGAGAAATCCATTTTGACCATTTAAGTTCTGAATTTCCAGCATAAAGAAATATGCGTGATACCGTTCGCAGAAATCTGAGAACCAGTGTACGAACTATCGTTGCTGCTATAGAAGGATTTTACAGTATTTTTCATTGTGTTTTGCAACGTGAAAGCAAACTATTAACTCAAACCATCTTCAAAGAGTACAGTCACAAATTGTTATGCAAATTAGTAAACATCCGTCGATCCGGTGCATCTCTCTGTGGGTACCTTTGTGATACAGCCCCCCCCCCCTTGGTGACCGTATCTTTGATTGTCAGCGTGAGCTAGAGGTGTAGGGTTTACGAAAGGAATGGACATTTTAAATTCTTAATATGACTATTAATAGAACTTAAATGTCTAACAATTTAGATAAATTTAAATAAGTGAGAATCTGGAATGAACGAACACACAATGATAGTTAAACCGAATCACGTAATTCAGGCCACTTTCTCTAAGTTATAATTATTTTCCGCCTACTCTTACTTCTAATAATATTACAAGTCAAATAATCAGTCCTACCTTAATCCAACTAAGTTTCGATTTCTATATGGAGACGTCTGGGCGCGCGTGCAATGGTATGCACCTTGTATTACTGATTTACTTTCCAGGTAACTTCACGAGTGGCTGTCAATTCACGCTTGTATCTCTTCAAACATAACTTTCCCCAAATTGCCATCCCTGCTTTGAAATTCTGTGTTTTAAAAGCTATCTTATTTGCATTTCTTATTCACATTTTTGCTTCTTGGGTTTTGGTTGGAAAAGAGTTGCCATTAATCTTGGCCACCAAAGAACCCAGAGGTTATGTTAAAGAAAAGACGCGTGAGCCCGTCACACCTTTCGTGATAGAATCCTTTTGATGCTCATGCATTTCCTTCTGACAATCCGTAAATTAGGTGCATATCTGCCAGCTCGGTGTTCGTAACACTATTCTATACTCCTGACAACTCAAATGACAGCGGTAATATGCAGATCTGTTTCCAACGCCACCTAGCGCCAAACGAAGACATTTCCGGCCATATTTTGCTATGCAAATCTGAATTCTTTATGATGTCCCCTACCTCCCCTTAAAATTTGTCCCAATAACCTTGAGACACCCTGTATAGTTGAGTACAATTAGAATTGCGTTGTGTGACAACCGACCTCGTTATTCTAATTTAAGGTTAAGTGACGAGTACAACACCTCACGTTCCTAAGTTCCCCGCCGCTCCAAAGTGAGGACCTTGAGATTCCATAGATTTAACGTGGTGCTTTTATTTTCTTGATGAAGGTGTGTAGGGGTTAACTGATGGAAACAAATTTCTGCATGTTTTCTTGCATAAAAAAATTAGCAAAACTGAAATGGTTTCAAACATCAATCTAAATTAATCGAAAAAGTTTTCTGGAGCATCAGCTAATTTCATCGACAAAATGAAACCGTTTTTAATACAATTCTTAAACTTATTCGCCTTCAATGCATGTCCCTTTTCATCTACCGAACTTTATTAACCCTCAAACGAACCGGAAAATAATTAACTCCGAATAATATGCAATCCAAAATGCATGATTCGTGGGATGGGATCGAATAAAGGATGCATCGAGCGTGATGGGGGTGTCCCCGTTCTACTCGCAGTGAATGTGGACGTGACTGTAGAGGGGGAAAGATATTAATCGCTCGTGATCACGAAAAGAGCACGCGCCCCATTACCACGAAAAGCACCCGATCTCTATCCAGGAATGAAGTTGTTATTGTTATGGATTGTGCCACTGAGAATTGATATGTCTTGAATGGCACAATAGGGGCTTGGGTTTTATCCATGTATGTCGAGAGATTAATTTTGTTATCGATAGATACAAGATATTAGGAATGTTTTTATTTTCCTCTTTTGAATAGGCTGCATTGATTGTTCGATGGAAATGAAATTTTAGGCGTGTCATTTTAAAGTCGTAATGGGATAGTCTGACTTGTTGAGGATGCGGTTCTGGTGACAGATGGGTCTCATGTTCTGAAGTCCAAATTCCTTTAAATGTTTAGTCATTCCAATTTATGATACTTCATTTTCTTTTTTGAAAATGAACTCATGTCACAAAGGAAAGGAATAAGCTAACCCTCTTCCATCAATTTGCTGTAAAATCAGGTAACAAAGTTGCCTTGGTCTTTAAACCATGCGGTGTAACTCTCCTTCCTTCCTCAGTAGCTCGACAGCCCAGGTTCAAGAAGCCTTCTTCCTGCTAGTGTTCTCCAATTTTTAGTTCTCAAAACTAGGAGATATTTTTCTAGGCCATCAATCCATCTTAGATTTGGCCTGCCTTTTCTCCGTGTGCCAATTGGTTGGGCATTGAAGACCAGTGGCGAAACATACACTCCCTCATTGTGGAGGAGGGGGCAAAGCCTAACACCAAGTATGTATTTGGGCATGAGGCCCAAAACCTGACTTTGCGGGAGGGGGGGAATCTTAGTCTTCTACGTTACGCCACTGTTGAAGACTTTTTTTAATGGAGCGGTTTTCGTCCATTCTGACACGCGGCTTGTTCATTTGTGATGTTATTTTAACAGCTATTTTTCTCAGTTATAATGAAAGTAACAATATTTTGCTTTATTATTTCAACAAATGCAACACGACGGAAGGTGCAAAGGATATTAATGCTGTATATGGGATTCAAGAAATAAGCGTAAATCAATGTAAATGTTGGTATCGGAACTTCTGTCTCGGAAACTAACACAGAAGACGAGCTTCATCATTAGTGATGTCTTAGTATTTCTTGTGACCTAGAGCTCCTGTGCAAAAGTGTAGACCCCACCTGCTACCCTTTTAAATAGACAGTACCTAGCATACGTTGTCAAATACTCGTACAAAAGGTAATCCTCGACAAACGAATATGCGCGGCTCACAGCCTCACAAACCTGGGCACAAAATGACTCGACTGACTGCCGCCTTTCAACTAAATGATGGTAAGCCTAGGCCTGGACACGGACATAACATAATGAAGCAGTCTTAACACTGTTACCAGTTGGCACATTGTTCGCAATTTGGCGAATTTTTTGGGAAATGTGCCCGGGAATAACATGACGATTAAAATCATTAATATGAGAATCTTATTGAGACCGAATCCAGAGCGTTGTCAAGGCCTCAGACCCTACAAGAAAGAGACCCTAGTAACGAGCTCATTTGGCCCATGCCTTAAAACGTGCATACTCGTCTTGGAAGGTCAGTAGAGTTCTAGGTAGACGTCCTATAAACCATGGTGAAATCAAATAACAAGGATTGAAAATCAGAATAATAAAGTTGAAAAGAAAATTTAGTCGATGGTAGTATGGAATGACAAGAGATTCGGTTGCCAATATCTTTCGAATGCTTTACAACGGAAAGTTAGCATTCTGAACAATTCTTCTCAAGGGTAAAGTAGACAGAGAGCGATAGTTTTTTTTAACGTCACCCTTCAAGGTAACACAAGGACAATTGGCGACGGACCTCAAAATTTTGAACCAAGGTCAAGTGATAAGGATGACATCTGAGCTAACACAAGCTCCTTTTCAAAGTACCACACCAGGCCAATGGGATGACTTTGAGCAACGACTGATGTAACGCGCATCAGCCCATATTCACAGCGAATCTTCAGCGGCAATGGGACTCGAACTCATGATATGTCGGTCACGAGTTCGTGACCATAACCACTAAGCTACATCAGGCCATCACTTTTGGCAACGTGAAATCACCATCCTGAACATTTCTTCTAGCTACCGTAGTAGGTAAGCGATCAGGGTGACTGGTGACATTTCAACGAAGCCGTATACCCAAGTCTTGATTGTTTTAAAGACAGGCGCGTAGAAGCTGAACGTCTTCATACTGGTATAGCTTGGACGTGGAAAAATGGGATGCCGACTCAGATGTCGACTTCGTCATTTTACCGCGGTTGAAAATTACGAAGCGAATTCGGCTGTGTTTAATGAACCTTTGTGACGGAGGCATATAGGCTGTAGGAAAACATTGGTTGACTGATTAATTGTTTATTAAGATCACACCGCGAGAGCTATTGGCCGGAAATGTTGAATCAACAAATAATTAAATGTGATGGTCAAGCGAGAAAGACGGAATCAGCTATTTTAATTTGTTAGTTTTCTTGTAGAACATGATAGTTCCGCTTTTATAAAAGGATTTTAGGTACCTGACTTTGTTCAGAATCGTGATTTTGCAAAAGCGTAATGTTTTTGATATTCAGTGTCCCTTCAATAGAGCATACATGTAAAATTATTTTAAGAATATTGTTACAATAAAATTACTTAAATGCTATTTTGGAAAAAAAAATGATGAAAAAATGACATTTTCAAAATATTTTCCTATTATGAAAAGTGTTTTATAAATAATATTTTGCCTACATATAGCTAAGACTTCTCTGCAGAGTCTGAACAAGGAGTTTTGAAAAATTCATATTATTTTCGGAGTTATTATCAATTGAAATAACCGATGTATTTTGTTAAAACTTCTCTACTCTGATAAATTAAAAAATGAATACAAATCCACTCCTAAATTATACACTCAAGTCTCTTGCACACACAGGCAAATATTATTATTGCAGAAGCATATTACATATAATGAAAATGTTTTAAAAATATGTCGTTTTTTATTTTTTTACAAAACAAAAATTGCATTTTGGTCATTTTTTTCACGTAATAATATAACTACTAAACTCAGAAGCGCAACAGCCTACTGCGTCCATCGCAGTTTTCGTGACCTTGAGCACTGAGGTGCCTAAGCAGATGTTCCGGTTAGATGGTCAGTCTGACTCGGTTTTTTACTCTGTTCCATTCGGCAATCGGGCTCGTGTCGGTGACACTCGCTTAGCTTTGATTTGAAAACTTTTTAGGTGTGTGTGTGTGGTTTTTTTAAATCAGATTCAAACTCTTTCCGTAAGGTTTTATTTTCTTCAATTAAATATTACTGTCATTGCACACCATTCCTCTCAATTTCAGAGAGTGAACAACAGAACATGAGCGCAAGCAAAAAAAATTGAAAAAAATTTTTTTATGTAGGAGATCGAAGATAAGAAGAAACGAAACATGATGTGGGATCAATATTTAATTCAGTAAAAAGAGCATTTAAGCCAGCGATACTCAACCTGCAGCCCACCGAGTCTTTAAGTGGCCCGGTCATGGCCCATTGCTCTGAGAAATTCACTTATTTAAGAACATTGTATTAAATATTTGGTGGGAAATTCTTTGTCAAGAAATCAAGTATATCAATTTTGCTTCTTGCTGTCGGTGTCGTACGGGTACGAGTTGGTATTCTTTTTCTATTTGGAACGGTTACGGTTAGTGATAACAGACAACAGTGGAGTCGCGACAATTTTATGGGTGGAGAACTAATTTTTAACTATCTTTCATATCTTGCAAGCGAAAAACATTCGTAGAAAATATATTGTTTCAAGACGATTGGGAGGTAGACTATTTTGTAGTGAAAAACAAACATGGATCAGTAATTGTTCGATTTGTCACGAAAAAGTGCTGTATTTAAAAAATACTAATGAACAGGAATCATTCAATGACACTTTTCCTCGAAGATGTAATTTAAGAGGCGATAAATAGTCTTTCTAAAATAATCTTTGCTACAGTGACAAAGTACTTTGTCAGTGGTAATATCACAGCGATAACAAAGACATTCTATGAAGTTTGCTATATTACTGTTAATCATATGAAACCGTTTATTGATGTAGAAATTGTGAAGGAGTGCTACTAATTTAGTGTTCATGTGACAAAAATAAAAAATATTAATCAAAAAAAGCAAAACAGGAGTTATAATATTTTGATCAATTTTCCACTTTTTAAACTTCCAATGTTGTATTGGTCTTGCAGCATTTCATTTCTTCCCTCCCCCCATTTATCCTCATTTGCGGCCCGCGTGAAATAACTAACATATGTATGTGGCCCGCGTGAAATAGCTGACATATGTATGCGGCCCAGCAGAAAAAAGTTTGAGTACCCCTGATTTAAGCACAAAGATGTGCCAAAAGAACTAAAATCCAAAATTTTAATGAAATTAATTGGCGAAAAAGTCGGCAATATTTTGGTTTATTTTAGTGATGACAACTAAGAGATTACGAGAAAATAAAAGCATTATTGTGAAAAAGTACGAACCCTCTTTTTTTGTTTGCTTAGTGAATTTTAAGAAAAGTAAATGACTTTCGGGGCATAAGTTTTCCTTTTTTCTTACATAGTATACGGCGTTATACAAGTTATACAATGGTACTTACACATTATCGCTATAATATTGCGGACAGTATATGAAAGGAAGCATATGGTGGCCAATTCAGTGCATACGACACATTTGAAATCAGGGTTACCAATTTGGAGAATTATCATTGTTGCAAGTACCACATAAACATATACAATTGAGCCTGTTTTTGTGCGCTAGATAGGGACCGCATAAAAATAAAGGCACAAAAAAAATACTCAAAAATTTCATTAATCCTTACATAAAACAAACTAATTCGTGAAAATACTACAGAAATTTTTTTAATGCTGTGTATAGGAACCGCATAAAAAAAGTCGCATTCATAAAATATGCCAATTATTTACGACATTTATGTAAGAGTACTTCCATAAAAAAATAATTAAATATTACACATAGAAACATTTTAAAAACAAATAGTTTCTCATTGTATACACGGATAAGTTTTCAAAATGGACATACATAACTCATTGCTACTCATCGTATTCCAAAGCCATGTAATGAATAAGTTCAAAATCGCTTCTATCACTTGAAGGTACAATTTCAATTGATTTATTTTTTGGCAACATAAAGTAAGAGATAAGTTTTTGTGACGAAGTTCGGATGGTCAGTTGTTTGTAAATGTCACGATAACCAAATACACATGATTGAAACCCTTTTTGGAATTTTATACTCCTTTCTCAATTGGTATCTATTTCAAGAAAATGCTATTCCAATTTGTTGGAAAGCTGGATCCCTGCATATTTTTATCCGCTCTCAAAGAATCCGGTTCTTCTTATCCGTCTTCATAATCTATCAAATTATTAATGATGTCACTGTCACTGAAAGTTTCGTCTTCAATCGAGCGCGAGTTGTTGGAGGGTTGAGAGGAAGCAACTGAATGCGCATTATCGGGAGACTATTTATAGCAAATGAACAGAGCTTCTTGTAGTGTCTGCATTTCAGTAGCGTAACGTACTCCTCCGCATCACGGAGGGGGATAGGACTCTAGGAGTCCAAGGCCTGACTTACGCTAAATACATATTTACCCAATTTATAAAATATTAAAGACGAAACCTGACTATCAGGGAAGGGGGTCCCAACATTCTCGATTACGCCACTGGTAAATAGATATAAGACATTACTGCGACACCAAAGCCATTGAAATTCATACACCGCATAAAAAAAAATCTCATTAAAAAATCACACAAAAATGAAATCACAAAAAGACACACACAAAATCAGGTTCTACTGTATATTATATATATATTATCTACACATAAATAACTTACATATAATATTTTTAAATAATTAGACTAATTGACATTTAAACCGTATATACTCATATATAAATATATATGATTGTATAATTATTAAAACATTGCCCTCTTACAGAAAATGGATGAAAGAAGCAAATCCGCCGATGAACGGTCACGAAAGAGAAATACTCATGTCCGCATGCGGAAATGTCGTGAAAGAAAACGTAGTCACTCCAATCAATTGAGTTATCTTGTTCAGAATAAATTAGAAGTTTTCACTTCTACCGCTTGGTGAGATGCAACACACTTTTTTTTTTCGCAACTGCGTTAATTCAAAATGATTGACTTTTCCTATTTCTTAATTTAATTTTTGGTCATTCATTTATGTTTCTAGAATCGACGAATTTATATATATAGTTACTTTGATTCTTTATTTCATCATTCATAATTTTTATATATATAGACAGTCTTTGCTCGAAAACATTTATTTCCATTTTAAATCAATTGGTTGCACAACTGGTAATGATGAATACTTTATCCATGGTTATTAATCCTTTCATCATTCATCATTTCGACTAAATGAGGTGAATGATTGTTTATGGTTTGGTTTTTAGGTAACGGGAAACGGCTCCATTTTTTTACAGTCCTAACACTTTTGCCAGTTGACATGCAGTTTGAAATGTACGGGAATAGTATTTTACCACGTTAAATTTATCCGGATCATGATCTTATTAAGACAGAGTCAAGAACGAAACGGAGCCCGAGCTCAGTTGGTCCACGCCTTAAGACGTCCCTATGTGCTATATACTGTCAACTTAAAAAAATTCGCAAGTGGAGTCTGCATTTGACAGAAGACCCAGGATCTTCAAAAAGGCTTAGGACGTCACTGCATCAAATGCATGAGTAAATAGAAAAGGTTATAAACTGCTTATTTGGATAAAATCCGCCAAATTAGACATTGGCGACTGATTTCGAGATGCTTAATCTTGGTCAAGGATGGAAGGCCAAGTCTAAATGCATTTCCCCCAATTCCTGCGCCAAGTTCAGGAAAGAGGCGTAGTCTAACTTGACTAGGAGCTTATTTCTTGTTTTCTTTAAAAAATAGAATCTTTTACTATTAAAAAAAATCTGCGCCTCCAAGCCACTGTGGCCAACCGGAGATGGGAAAAATTCGCGAAAAACTACAATTCAAATATAAAAGCCATTTGATGCCGTTATTCTGTTTCATAAGTCAAAGAATTTTGTTAAAATAAACATTCAAACGGGTTCAGAACAGCTCAAACAGAACGGTTTCCTAGACAAATCACCGTTCAGTGAACCCACTATCCCAGACAACAGAAATGCAGGACTCTCATAACATTCTTTGTAAAATATATACCCCGTCTCTGCTTCTATACTTTCATTTTGAATTAGTAATACATAATTATTCTTCAATCGAGTTAAATTTATCCGATTCGTTCAAATAAGGAGTTCAACTTTTCAAAGAAATTATTTTGAGAAATTCTGAGAATTATTTATGTGTTGTGTGACAAGAGCACAAAAGCTTTAAAATAGGGTGAGAATAAAGATTGCGGAAGCGCCAAATATATGCTCTTTTAAATGATATACTCAGATAAGAGATAGTGTTCAAATAATGCAACTAATTTTAAATAAGTTTAGTGACTATATAAATTTAATCGGCGGGCTTTTGAAGGGACGAGATCGTGTTCTAAAAAATAAGGTGAATCAGAATTAATTACTTTGCGGATGATGTTCAAAGGAAAGTTAACCCACATTTGTAAAAGAAAAATACAAGTCGGTCGAAGAGGGAAATTTGTTTAAAATTTTTTTTTTAGTTTATTGCCCCAAATTTTAATGTTTTCATCCTTTTTCTAAAACAAATATGTTTGCGCTAACTTCATACAGCCTTAATGTGAGAATATTTTAATTTTCTCTTACTCATTGAAATCACTTAAAAATGAAAATTTCCATTTTGGTGTCGATACATTTTTTTCTTCAGAGAGTTATAAAACATAACATTCTGACATTTAGAATTTTTTTTTTATTTGTGGAAAGGAAACTAATTTTCATGATTCAACGCATTGATTTACAAAACACATGCGAAACGTGTAATTATTAACGGACGTATATTTGATTCCAAGGATGAATTCGTAAATACTAATTAAATCCAAATAATTATTCTGATAAGATATTTTCCTGTTTCTCGTATGTTACTTCAGAATTTGAATTAATTATACCGTTGCCATTTTGGCAAAGAAGAATCTCGGTAGAATATTATGGTTTCTTTACTATTCGTTGCCTTCGATTTATTTCATTGATTCCAGATATTAATAAAATATTCGTTTTAAGGACATCTAAAAATTATTTTATATCAATCAAATATGTATGAGTTTTTAAAGGGTAGTACAACTTCTGATTTTATAAGAATTCGTATTTAGTTCTTAAGTAAAAATTTTCTTTCATTGAAAACCTATAGGTAATTATGATTTTTCTTCCAACTGTGTTTCATTCATATGGTTCAAATACATTGTCATAAACTGTTATTTTTAAGTTAATTTCATTTTGCGAACACGGAAAAGTATGGAAAATCTCAAAAATAGAAATAAACACACAATACTTTTTTAAAATTAAAAAAAAATATCAGGTATCCCCGAATGCTGTGCACAAATTTGGAGGGGTTGAGTTGAGTGAATATTAATGTCGCACTGTTCAGCTACACAAGGGGTTTTGGCGACGGACCTCGTAATTTTTGAACCATGGTCAAGTGATGGACGACACCCGGCGGCCCCCCTCTCCTAACTACCACACCACACCAACGGGGAGTTTCAGCTTCGCAGTTTAGCGTGCATCGCGCCCTCCACCAGGGTCTTTAGTGGAGGGCCGAACTCGTAAAAAGCCACCCACGATCCGATCCTATCCCCCGGCTAAAAGGGCCACCAAATTTGGGGGGAGGTAGACAATTTTTAAACCAAAATTTCTAGGAAAGCGTGGGCCGAAAGTGATAGGTGGCACTGTTCTTCTCTCCCCCCAAGGCTGGTATTGGGGACACCCTGTAAAACAGGAAAACCCCTTCCCAGTTATTCAAAATAACTATTTATCTTGGGACATAACTAATGAAACAAGCCCGGGAAAGAAACCCCCAGGTTTTTGGGGGTTACTTTTTCCCCCCTTTTTCCGTGTAATTATGGCTTCTCAGTAGGTTCTCTATCTCCCTATGTTTGTATATTCATTTATACAAGGGTATATATGAATGTTGTAAAAAAAATCTAGTCCAATTTTTCCAACGCTCTTCGATATACATTTATATTAGAGCTATCTATTTACATATTTTACACAATTAAGGGATTATATGCTTTGCGCGTCCACACATTCTGACTCTTATCTTTGTATATATCACTTTTTGGATTATAAAAAAATATTGATTTCCGGGAAAATTTTTGTTCTGAATCCACAAAATTGCACAAAATGCATCCAAAGGCAAGTTACATGGACGACCTCCCGTTTTCAAACTTCCTCTTCACACCAACGCGAGGTCTGAGCCTTGACAGATTTAACCTGCATCAGCCCCTCTACACTGCGGTCCTTAACCCGGGAGCGGTCGCGTGGGGAATAGAATTTGGTCGGGAAAACTTTAATTTGAAAATTGTTTTTGACCAATCACTTTGTCAGTATCCTCCTGTATGACAGTCTTCATGGGAACTAAAATGTATTTGTCACATATCTCCTTTTTTCTTTTAGTGTGCCAAGTGTTTTTTACAATCTTAAAGACTTAGGGCAACTGAGTTCCACGCGCGACCACTTTGTTCGAAAATATTTTCTATAAACAGGCCGCATTTTTACCCTTTGAACGAGTTACTCATTTTCATTTCTGCGTTGCACGACTCATTATGGCTCATAAATGCAAATAAACAGAATATATATAAAAGAAATGGACATCTGCTATCTCAAATTGAAACTGCAGAAAAAAGAAATTGATCAAGCAGGGGGAGAATCTGATGAAATAATGGATATTAATCATGACAGAGAATGTAAATTTGAGAAAAGCGATGGACACGAAACGTTTGTGGCGAAAGGAAGATTTTCAAATGCTACCTAAAGAACTTCATCAAAAAAGATATGGGGCCACAAATGTACTACAAGACACACGGCGCATTGTCAAAAAAACACAAGAATAAGTTCAACATGCTATTTGTCGATCATCTAAGAACAATAAAACTACAATAACTTGGATCAAAATATGATAGTTTTGAATGCAAATATTTTCCTGTTGTATTAGTGAAAAGTGTCTGTGATTTTCGCCCTTTATTAAAGTCACCCAACTTTGAAACATCTTGCTTCAGTTTGACTGCATTTTTTTCTCCAATTACCATAGAAAAATTGAAAAGTCCTCAAAAAGTGGGTAAGCATACGTTCTATGAGCTAAATGATTCACTAAAATTATGATTTTTATCGTGTACAATAAAAACAAATTATAAAAAGATTGGGGAGTCCGTCACCTTTCCGCGCGGCCACTCACATTTGTAATGAGTGAGTGACTTCTACCGGGTTAAGTGGCACTAAGACCGGAACTCAGGACAAGCCGGCCACAAATTCATCACTGTGGCCACTAGACTATCACAGTCACTAAATAGTTAACAGAAAACACAAGTGAATGAGTAAATATTAACGTAGCACTGTTCAGCTACACGAGGGCTTTTGGCGACGGACCTCGTAATTTTGAACCAGGGTCAAGTGACGAGGATGACATCCGAGATGGCATTCCCCCTCCTAACTACCACACCATACCAACGGAAGGATGATAGATTTAACGCGCATTGCGCCCCTACACGGCGGGTCTTTAGTGGTACTGGGCTCGAACTCACATGACAAGCCAGCCACAAGAAAACGCTAGACAAGGGAGTGAAGCTAGTACATGAGTCGCTTAGAAGCCAATGCGATTAAGTTAATTTTTTGATATCTTCTGATTTCTGTAAATTTTCATAAAAATAAATAATCTTAATAAATTTACAGAAATTAGAAAATATCAAAAATGGACTTACCTGTATTGCCTTCTGAGCGACTCACATATATTTTCCATTTTTTTCCCCAACAGAGAAAAAAAGAGGTATAATAACATAATCACGTGTTTTACAACATACTCCAATATGCTATTTATAATAATGCTGAATTTTCTAATTCATACACAATGCAATCTGTAATTCATAATTATAATTTTAAAAAAAGTTTTATTTGTACACTGATAAAATTTTCAGTTAAATAGACTTATCTTTTTTGATGAAATAATTTTCAAATTTAGTTATATCTTTTATTTTTTCCTTTTTCAATTTTTTTAAAATTTTTAATTTTATTCTCAAAAATACGTGCCATTATTTAGCTTGCGATTTGCTTATTTCCTTATTACATTACAAAAACCGACTGTCGAAAAACATTTATTGAATACGATAAGCAGCTTTTCGAAACTATTAGGTGTAATATTTAAGTAACCATGCTTTAAAAATGCTTATCAGTTATAGATATCTATTGTTTTGAAATGTGTTATCACAAAATTTAAACCTTGCACTAGATTTAAAAATATATATATATCAGATAAAAGTGTGGTTTTTCAAATGCTATTTTGGAAATTTAAAGCAAATCTGATATCTTTTTTGAATCACGACGAAAATATTAAACTACTACGCACTCTTTCCAAGAGTAAGAATCATGATTTAAAAAGAAAAAAATATCGCGGTAAACACTTTTCCGAATTTTGATGAAAATTCTTAAACACAGAATTTGCTTGCTTTCTTGATAAATTAAAGATTCCTTAAAAATATTTATAAAGTGTTTTTCCCCTAATGGGCTACGTCTTGGCAACTAAACCCTTGCAGACACCACAAGTCCCCAATTGTGAGAGCCATTTCATGGTGGCACCATCTAGTGGTGGCCCTCGCTGTCAAATTTGGACGCTTTAATTAGTAGGTGTGGTATAAATCTTGTATAAAATAATTCCGTACCACAAAATTTACCCCTGAAAAACAGCCCGATTTTATAGAAATTTCATGACGCCAATATTAGGGTTGGTTGTTTGATTGATGTCTATTAACATCTCATTACGAAGTTCCAAGAGAGCTATTGGTGACGGTTTCGTAATTTTGAGCCGCGATCTAGCGACGAGGATGATACCGTGCTGGCACCCTACTCTACCCCATCAACTACTACAGACTTCAGCACCACGCCATTTGGAGGTTTTTAGACCTATTAGGTTTAACGCGCTCGTGCATCATCCACATTATACGATGAATCTGTAACTCTATTTAGACTGGAATCCATAACTCAACAAAAACAACGTCCGCTATGAGTTGACCATCATGACCAGTGACGCACGCAGGAAATTTTCAAGGGGGATGGAGGGGGAGAGGTTCAGAGTCGGTCTCATATCATGCTCCAATACTCCCCCAACATATTCTTTTGATTTTGTCGAATGTCGGGAACAAAAAACAGTAAAAAATTATTGAATAGTTAGCATCAATTAATAAAATTATTAATAACAAGTATTTAAATTTTACGTATTATGCATATGCATAGGATTATAATTAATCGAAAAAAGTAAAGGGCTTTGCGGTATTCCGGATACGCCCTCCCCCTTTCTTGAGTGCGAAACTGATCAGGACCCCACGGGTACACCAGAAAGAAAAGTACTTTAGTGCAGTGGTCCGCAAGCTCCGGGCCGTGGACCGGTTCCAGTCCGTGGATCGGATGATGCCGGGCCTCCCAAGAAATATTAAATAGTTTGCATTTTATTTACTATGATGTATTTCTCTCGGGATTGTGCGACTTTCCACGGAAATCACTTTATATTCTACGTTAAATCACTTCATATTTCTTTTTTTTTTGGTGTAGTATTTTATTCTGTGAAGGGATATTTAAATACAATTACATTAAAACTAATGTCGTGTCATTTAATAAGAGCCGACTATGAATGGGATCGGTGTATTAAAATTGGTGGCCATTGTATTCCCAGCCGACCGGTGCCAGTCAATTCGAGAATAGTTTCGAAATTGTTAAGTTTTTTATACAATGCATTTTTTCAGTAATATGCCCGTAGCTTGATTGGTAAATCGTCTGCTTTCTGGCGCTGGAGGTCAGGTTCGATTCCACGCGATCAACTTTTTTCTTCAATTCATTTAATTATTTTTTAAATTAAATAAATTTATTTATGAAAGATTTATTAAATATTAAATGATATTTTTATTAATAAATAATATTTATAATAAAATATATAATAAATATTAAAATGATATTTAAAAAATTAGTTGCAAATAGTTTATAATGTGAAAAATATAATATACTAGAAATAAAATATTATATGTAATATAAAAATAATTTATAAAATATATTATTATTATGAAATTAATTATTTTATAATAATATAATAAAATATGTCATTTTTATATGTTATTAAATTAATTATTTTTTACAATTTTATAAAAATATTTAATAAAGTTCTTTTCAAATAAATTTATTTAATTTCAAAAAGTTTATTTAAATAATTTTTTATAAATTTAATTAATTAATTTCTATAATAAATTAATAATATTTTATTAATACTAATGCTTAATAATAATTAATTATAATAAAGTAGTGATTAGTTAATTAATTAGTATAAATAGTGATTAGTTAAATTTAAAAATACAACTAATTTACTAATTTAATTATTAATACTTTTATTGATAATTATTTTAAAAAAATTTTATTAATTACTATTTTTAATATTTTTAATTACTAATAATTTTAATATTCTTACCTGTAAAAAATTTAAGTTTAATATTTTAAATTTTTTTGGTTTTATAAAATACAAAATAATTACAAAAATATCATTTAATATTTAATAAACCTTTTCATAAATAAATTTATTTAATTTAAAAAAATAATTAAATGAATTGAAGAAAAAGTTGATCGCGTGGAATCGAACCCTAACCTCCAACATAGAAAGCAGACGATTTACCAATCAAGCTACGAACTCGTTGCGGAAAATTAAAATTTAATTGTATAAAAGCTTAGCATGAATTTCGAAGGCTGATTTCTCCGAATTGACTGGCCATTCGACGGAATTACATTGAGGTGAACACCCTAAAACGAGTACTACTATTATACCAAGTCTCGATCCCAAATGAATTTCCTTAGTCGTGCCCTCCCCTTGTAAGATATAAACAATCAACATCCTCCCCCTTCGGCGAGCCACGGTACAATTATCAAACGTTGGCCGGGCCGTGGCGATTAAATGGTTGGATATAACTGCTCTAGTACGTAAATGAATATGTAAATTATCGAACACCTGGGTTATAATGCAAAAATATGCTCAAGCGAAAATATCCGAGTAACATATGGAGAAGTCCAGTTTTCAAATTAAAATATGAGCAGGAAAATTTATTTTGAAAATCAAACATTTATGTATTAAATACATTCCTCTACATCAAAAGTTCTCGTTTTGAAATGTTTTCAAAAATTGTAATTTCAATTTGATGGTTCCTCATAATTACACACACATGGAGGTTTAAGAAACTATATATATATATATATATATATATATATATATATATATATATATATAAAGTTTAGATTAAAAATTCTGAGATTGATAACAGTTTATTACTATAAAATTAAATATTTCATAGTTATAGTTATCTCCATAATCTAATATTAGATAAAATTACTTATTTTATTTTATTTATATTTACTCTAATGTTATTAAAGTTATGCTATAATTTGCAACTCTTATTAATTTTTATTTCCATTCTTTTTGTACTTTTAAGTGCTACTTTTCAGCCATTCACAATATTTAAATCTGCATTAGGGTCCAGAATCTGGCAATAACTTATTTATTTTGCTCAGATTTAGCGCGGGCTTTAACATTTGTAAGTGCATTTTAGGTAAGTTACTCTATCTTGTAATGGATTTACATTCCTATCCATTATTTTCTATTGGTTTTTGCTCAGTGTTATTTACATTGCGGGGAAGGTTGGCTGGGCCAAAACACAGTTCAACCCCACTTTTATATAAATTATTTTATATATTAGCTGTCCTAAGTCAGTAATGTTTATAACACTGCAGCATCCATTTTATAATTTTTAATCTCGGTTACTCTTATGTCCTTCATTGTGTGATTTTCCTACTGTATGTGTTTTTCGAATGTGTTTGTTTTGATGTTATCTCTTGCTTGTAGAGAATAAGCCTATATATACAATCGAACCTCTATATAACGAACCTCTATATAACGAACCTCTATATTGCGAATTTTTCTATATAGCAAACTTTTTCTCTTGTAATTCAATTTTTTTCTCTTTTTAAAATTATTTCTGGAAATTTCGATTTATTCTCTCTTTTAACACATTCTATGGTAGTCATCTTTAGCTAGTTTTATTTGCCCAATCCCCGGGAAATGGGAAATTCGGGGATTTCATTCAAGGGGGGGAACCTTAACCCCCCATTGTCGAGTTCACTGGAAACATCTTCGATATCCCCTTTTACCCTCAGTGGAGTCTCGTGTCCTTGAACTAATATCCGTTCATTTGTATTGTTGATCAGTCGTACTGGTAACTTCGTTTCTCGTAGCTCGAAAATGTCAAAACGTAAGTGCTTGAGAATCAAAGAAAAAAATTTAATTTCGGGAAATGGGAAAAGGGATCAAGAAACTTTTCTTGCAGTTTTTTTTCTTTTTTTTTTATAGGTATATATATAAAATAAATATATATTAATTTACTAAAAGGTGTGAATAATTACTTTTTTAAAAAATATATAGTGTTTATGAATTTAAAACTTGTTTTACGTGGTTTATAAAGAAAATTAAAAGATGACCTTATAGTAATTTTCCAAAACGAATTTTTTTTCGGGTTTTAGCGATTTTAAAAGAGGTCCGTTTTATATAATTAAATATATATATATATATATATATATATATATATATATATATATATATATATATATCCAAAGTACCTTTTCCCATCAAAAGGGAAAAAACGACGGGTTTTTTTGAAAAAAAGGGGATAAAAACCACAGAATTCGATACAAAGTAGGGCAACAGCGGTCAATTCTGCGCCCTTAACACTTACGCCCCATTTGCCTCACCCATTCCATGTCCACACCCAAGCGGACAGCACACTTAGAGACATTGCGAAAGTTGTTTGTGAGCTACTTCAATATAAAATGCTGATTTACAACTTCCCCTGCTTCCTCTTCTTCTAATAAAAAAAGTCTCCAAATTTCATTTAAAAAAATAATAAATAAATAAAAAATAAAAATTGCTTAAAAAAAATACTTCATTAAAAAGTCGTGTAGTGTCAAACATTTGAAATATCTACAGCATATTTTTCTCTGAATAATGCCTCAAGAAGAAAAATTTATTTTTTTCTCAATATACTTTCTAACGACTTATAAAAAAATTAATCCAATTCCACATATCTAATGAGAAAAATACATTTCAGCGAGGTTTTATGCAGGACACAATTGCCTTTTACAGCAGAATCTTAAATGATCAACTTAAACTTACAACAATCAGGCTCGCGTTCTAAATTTAAAAACAATAGGCCTAAAAATAAACAAGGAAACGGCGAAATATAATCTGATCGCAATATGAGTGACTATAATAGCCAATACCCATGAAACATCTGTACACAGAGATAGTACTTAACCGAGAAGCTTATCATTGAACAACAATTCAATCGTTACTTTAAAAATACAAGAAAAAAAAAGTAAACGTCCACGCTTTAAAAACCGCAGAAATACGAATCTTGATTCGATTCATGAATGATAAATACAATTTTTCTTACGTAGGTTATATAATTTGTTTCCTAATGTCATCGTGTTCCACTTTTTTATTGTTTCCCATCTGTGGGTATTACACTTGGTATTAATTGGAATGAGGTCTACGACATACGGGCTGTATCACATTAAGTGTATCACTGTATGCAAATTAAAACGTGAGAAATGCATTATTAAATTTCTTCAAATGAACCGGCA
Organism: Trichonephila inaurata madagascariensis; assembly: GCA_019973955.1. Taxonomy (NCBI): domain Eukaryota; kingdom Metazoa; phylum Arthropoda; class Arachnida; order Araneae; family Nephilidae; genus Trichonephila; species Trichonephila inaurata. Next base: position 84,604 of record BMAV01005447.1, read on the forward strand.
TTAAGTGCAAGTGGCTATTTCATTGACAAAAATAAATAGGAGAAAAATTTTAAGAAATTGTTACTTGCATACTAACTCCATGTCATTGGTGAATTGTAGATTGAAAGATATAGCCACTAGGTTAACACATATTGTTTCACAAAATAAAAAAAGTTACCATAAACAGTAAAATCTTTGTCAAATTAATATCTTTGGCGATAAATCGCTGGCGTGGAATTATGAAAGGACTAAATTTTTTATATTCAAACTAAGAATTAGATGACTCATAAAAAAATGTAAATGCTATTAATTAAACAAGTAGGTACTTCTCCGTTTCGTAGGCACAAATCTCGCCAAACAGGCTTTATTGGCGACAACGCACACAATATACATATAGAAAAAAATGTTATATAAATGTTGGTTCATTGGTTTTTCATCTATTTTTGATGTATGATGAAAAAGAGGTTCTATTAAAAAAGGACCGCGACTTGTTTTGAAATGTGGTGGTAAAAGGTTACCAACGGGAATATTCTGTTTGGCGTCGGTTGTATCGTTTTTGGCGAATTTATCACTTTCACCGGCGAAACGGAAAAGTACCAACAGATGTGTGAGTCTTTTTTTTAATTAAAGAAATTTGTAAAAGTTATAACGGGTGGTCATGATAAAAGAGGAACTAATTTGATCTCGATATGGTATGAAATTTTCAGCCAAATAGCCGTAAAATTTCCCTAAGCTGGGGAGATAACATAATAAGATAACACTAGACCGGCAGAGAAGATGTACCTGGCGTGAGTTAAGAATCCCGCCAAAAACGAGTAGCGTACCAATACCAAATAAATTCCGATAAAAACCTTTTTATATCTCCCTTAGCATGTTAGTTTTAATATGATTAATTTCACTGTGAAGGAAAATGACGCAGATATCCATCATTACCAAAAAATTTATTTCATCATTCTTCCGAATTCTATCGTAACATATCTGTTGCCAGATTTAATATTTATCGTTGTGCAACTATCACGCACAAACTATTTCATAACATAATTAAATGGTAAGACCAACATGAACATCTGTTTCAGTACCTGCCGAGCCAACTGACGCAATAAATTCACAGTAAGCGGTAGCGCAGTACAAGAGGTGCATATGATATCATCGACCACGTTTAAAATAATCTTCGCTAGCGCAGGCTACGCACATCATCAACCGGTACAGGCTTTTCGCTCAAAGGGCTGGATATGTCGCCATACCTTTAAAGCCTGTGGACAGAATCCTTAACATTTTGAATTAATATTTCAAAACGAGGTATTTTAGAAAAAGAATTCATGAGAATTCGGTTCGTTGTTCTTAAAATTCTCGGGGGATTGAGTCTATTTATAAACCAATGTAGAGAATAGTTTCCAAATGTATGATGCATCGAATTCTACGTCTAAACTATTATATTCAAGTATAAGCAGTTATTCATAAAAGGGTAAAACTGAAACTCAACTATATAAAAATAATCTTGGATTATTAGATCAATGTAAAGTTGTAGAGATCAGAAAGAGAGTTGGAGAAAGCTCCAAACTGAATTTGTTTATCCAAAAAATCTGTAACAGTGGGAACTATATGCATTTCGAGTTTAAAAAAAAAAGAAATGATAGCTTGGCTGGATAAAAATATCCGTTATTGATTTCCAAGAACTAGTGCTCTAATTGGTCAAAAATAAAACAGATTCTTAATTTTTAAATCTTGCAAATATTTTTAAAACCCTTTCCAGAATGGAACATTTAGACATTGTTCAATAATTCACTTTGATCTCATTTATTATTGTATTTTTTTGAAAGTATAGAATTATTTTTCTAATGGAATTATGAGTATATCCAGTGAAAGCGATACGTTTAAAGAAAAAGCACAAACAGAAATTAATTTGAAAATCTTGCCAGTAAAATTATCAATTTTATTTCCCTATGATTTGCATTTTTACCGACCTAATTTGCAGAGCTTATATGTCAAAACACCTAGATTCATGTATAATGTATAAATTATTTGCACAGCTTTGTCGCACATTTGCATTTCTTATCGTTGTTCATTGGAATATCGGTAGCGGATTACCTATATATATATAAAAAAAATGACATAGCTTATCTTGAAAACAAATGAATCTGAAAATAACTTTAGACGTATTTGATGATTTTAGGAGAAATACAGCGTCAAGCTTTAGAATTTTTTTAAATACTGCTCAATTCAAATATTTCAAAGCAAAAAGTAACCAGTAAAACAATAATTTATAAAGATTACTTACTCACACAGAAGCTTTATAGCTTCTTTTAGAAGTCTTTTCTTCCATGTAGACATTGCAAATGAAGCATTCTTTCTTCAATTACGCTGTATGTTTACCTTCACAAATTCATCATCATGAAGTGTTGAATTCAATGTTTCGCAATAAAATGTCATTACATTGACTAATTTTAAGTTGTAAATTGATTAATTGATTGATTGAATATTATCGTCGCACTGTTCAGCTACACGAGGACTTTTGGCGACGGACCACGTAATTTTGAACCATGATCAAGTGACGTGGACGACACCTGAGCTGGCACCCCCCTCTCCTAACTACCACACTTTAAGTTGTAAAAGGTATAAATAAACAGAAGCTTATACATTTGACGGGATAAAAAGTGTGAAATTTTATCTATGAAATACCGGAATTGGCAACAAATAAAAGAAACTAGATTAACTAACTCGATAGTAAAACATAACAAGGAATTGAGTGTTGCCCCACAATATCGGCCTAAACAAAATCCCATATCTCAAGTGAGTGACTGAATATTAACGTCGCACTGTTCAGCTACACGAGGGCTTTGGGCGATGGACCACGTAATTTTAACCATGGTCAAGTGACGTGGACGATACCTGAGTTGGCACCCTTTTCTCCTAACTAACACACCACACCAACGGGAGGACGTTTCAGCTATCGACAGATTTAATGTGCATCGCTGCCCCACACGGCTGATCTTTAGTGGTACTGGGCTCGAACTCATGACATGCCTGCCATGATCCGATGCCTTGATCACTGGGTATAGCAGCCCGTTCCATATCTCAAATAGGTTTGTGAAACGTTATTCTGCAAAAAAGAATGAGTGAGGGAGTGAATATTAACGCGCGCGAGTGCACTATTCAGCTATGCTCAAGGCGACGTTTGGCGACGGACCTCGTAATTTTGAACCATGGTCAAATGATGAGGACGACACTTGAGCTGCCCCCTCCCTATCTTCTAGGCATAAAAAGAATGAATTTTTAATTTGACTACAAATAAAGAGACCATAGCCTTTAACCACGGAAAATATGCTTCGTAATTCTGAACCACTGTCGAGACACTTTAATGTGCCGTGGTAGCTAGGAGTGGGATGCCAGCTCAGGTGTTATCCTCGTCACTTGACAGAGGTCCAAAATTAAAAGATCTCATTGTCAACAGCCCTTTTGTTGCTGTGTTTTACTCTGTTAATTAAACTCTCGTTCTCTCACTGAACTATGATCAGATATGACACGGTCATTATTGAGTTGGCATCGTACTCATCACGCCCCCACCGTGCCAGCTCCAACCGATTTAACGTGCATAAGTCCCCCTACATGATGGATTTTCAATGGAAAAAAGGATTCGAGCATGTTATTCCAGTGAAACATCGCCGGCCATGAGTTTGATGCCAAAACTACTCAACTATACGACAATTTTCATTTCTTAGTTCAATGATTTCGTTAATCTTGCAGTTAGTTCAGTTACCATAGTCATAATCTCACTCTCAGAGACCATCGAGATAAGTTACGGCATCGTATCCGCCCCCTTCAAGAACGTCATGCGTGGCTGTTGCGCGTTTGCTTAAACTTAATCCCAATACCCTCGTACAATGTTGCGTGAAAATTTTGATTGCGTGGTTCAGTATAATCGGAACTACATTGTGTGACAACGGACCGCGTCATTTTAAAAAAAATTCAAATGACAACACTTGGACTGCGCTTCACTCTCTAAGATTTTACACCACGCGAACATAAGGACTTTGAACCTCGACAGGTTTAACATGCTATATGCGACGGATTATCAGAGGCACTATGTTTCGAATCTGCGACTCGGCAATGCCGGCAAGAGCTCGTGACCATGACTACTCGGCTATTGTGCCCACATCTGTGAAAGAAAGCTGCATTTAACTTTCAAAACATTGTGCGTGGTGTTTTCGCGGTTCAATCAATGTCTTTATTTATTACTGGTGGTGTTTAATTCGCCCTTCTAAACAGTAGTCGACCAAGTCAACACTCGATCTGGTACCCTAAGTTCAGTGGCGTAACGTACACCCCCCGCCATTTGGGGGGGGGCAGGATTCTAGAGAGCCCAAAGCCTGACTGACGCCAAATACGGGAGATACGGCTTAGGGACTTTGCAGGGATAACTTGACTTTGCAGGGGGCAATAATCTCCGTTTACGCCACGGACTAAGTTCCAAATTCAAATTAATGTGAGGGCTTTGATTCTTGAGATTCTAATGTAAATCAGCTTCGCTACATGATGGTGTTTGGAAGTTCGAAACCCGAATCACAACATATTGATTACGAGTCCGTCTCGAACCTAATTAGGAAGCCAGAGTATTGGAAGCAAGCTCGAAATAATAAACAGCATTCAAGTAATGAGAATAACATTTGAATTACTCTCACCAACCGTGTAGAGGAGCTGATGCACCTTAACTCTGCCGCTCAAAGTTCTCCCATTGGTGTCGATGTTTGAAGGGGGCTGGCTTATAGGTGTCTTCCTGTCACGTGACAATGGTTAAATTACTATATTCGCCACCAATAGCCCTCGTGTTGCTTCACAGAGCCACATAAATTAAAAATCAAATCATTCAAATCAGAAAGTTTTCTTATCCCTCTATGGGAAACAACTTATTATGAAATTGAGTTTACTGAACAAATCCAATATGATATATGTACGATCCTATCTGAAAGAACACTTCGAAATGAAATTCTCGATTCCATTGAAAACCATTAGTAGAAAGGCGCTGATTCACGTTACATCTATCGGAGATCGAAGTCCTTTGGAAGTGGGACTCCAGTTCAAGTATCGACCTTGCCATCTAGCCTCTGACTGCATCGTATTCTGCATTGAGAGGACCAGGGGTTGGGAGATACATGAACATACAACTTGAAAAACCAATAAATAAATAATTTTTGGTGAAGTAGGAATGTGGAGGATGTGGGGTGCCATTTCAGATATCCATTTCGTCACTTGACTGTGGCTCAGAATTATGGGATGTATTGACAAATTTTTTTGGTTTCAAAAGGAAAACGTCGAGTTTTAAATTCTACCAATCAGGTCTTCCTCCCCCAGGTCCGTTTGGGCCCAGACCTAACCTCATTTGTCCCCCTTTTAAATGAGCCTTAACTGGTATCGAGCAGATTAGGTAGCCAGAACGTCTTCAGTAATTGACGCATTACTGCTTCAGGTCTGCGATAGTTGATGGACAATGATTGCGTACTCGTAGTTGTTGGTATTTCTGAGGAATCGGGGTTGGAGTTCTGGTGCCTCTGTATACCTTACATATGGGTGCACACATGTTTAATCTCTGTCTACATTTAAAGACATTACCTACATGTCGGGGAAAGTTTCGTGAGGGGGGTTTGGGGATTCCCCCAAGGCAGAGCGTCGAGGGGGTTACAATCTGAGGCTTTATCTCGGGGGAAATGAAATCTGATTGGTAGACCCCAATCTTGACGCTTATGTCGGGTTGCGGCATTTTTTTAATGATTTAACCATGGTTCAAAATTAGGAGGTCCATTCCCAATAGCCCTCGAGCAGCTTTAAAGTGTTACGCTAGTATGCAATCAATCAATCACTTGGTTGCTCCCAATCCTGCACAATCCAATCAGTAAATCAACGATTTATAAACAAATAGAAGTTCAATAAACAAACAAGCCGAATTTCAATTATTTGTAAAATAATCCTGCATTTTGTCATAGTTTGTTCGATGGCCCCTAAAATCTCCGTGAGTTGATTTCAATATTAATTTATGCATTAATTTGACTTTTTAAATTTTTTCAGTTCAGACCACTCGATGCATATGCAAAGTAAAGGATGCAAATCGTCCTTTATGTGTTATATTTTGATCCAATTCTTCTATTTTTGTTTTTATATTTTTCCTAATTGTCAAAGTGTTTAACCTTTTTCTGTTTTGAATGCAACCCCATTGTCTAAATTATAACTTTTCAGTTATTGAGAACATTCTTCAGTTAAAAATGGAAATAATTAACAGTCGAAAAATAATTTACGACAAAAATCAAGTTTCAGATTGACCAGTGTGTGTGAGTTTGTGCACATAAAGTCATTTTCTGTAAGAAAATATGATACTTACGTATTATCACAACAATCCCAACATTAAAGGGTAAACCCCCTATAACCCCGATTTCACATGTGTCGTACCCGCTGAGCTGGCAACCATTTGCTTCGCTTAATATGATGTTGCCAAATTTTTTGGCATAAAACGTAAGTCCCGGGTTTTAGGTTGGTTAAATTACCAATACAATAAATAGTGGTAGTGTAAAAGTTTTGGATATATGTATAAATAGCAATACATAAGAATGAGTACACTTTTTTGGGCATTTAAACCCCAGAAAGGGTAAAAAAACACACCAAATTCATATTCCACCCCTCCCCAAATTTTACGACAAATGTTTTAAATTGAAAAAGCAATATATTTATTAAATGCAAATGCATAAAAAGCAAATTTTACAGTAATCTCTAAAACTACATGCAAAAAAATGCACATTGGTTTTGTTCCATAAATTATTCCGGTTTGACTGCCCTTTTTGGGAGAAGTTCTACTGTAAAAAAAACCAATTTAAAAAATAAGGGCCTTTTAAAAAATATTAATCATTTTTGGGATGTTTAACCTTTTTTAATTTGTCATTTGTGCTAGCATTCATTGTAGTAGTTTGGGAATACTTCATTTAATTTTCTGGGAAACACGTGAACCAAACTGAAATTTTAAAAGATATGGGAGAAAAATCAAACAAAATTTAACAAACTGTAAGTATAACTTTTTTAATATTTCATCTTTTAAAATATTAAGGCATTTTATAAAAAACCCCGCGTAGAAAAAATTTTTTCAAGTTGGACCAAAAAACAAAATGTAAAATACAGTCGTCAAAATAAATGGGTTAAACTTCGACAAATTTAATTCCCAATCATTGTAAATGGGGAAATTTGTTTATATTCTTTAAAGAATAACAATTAATTCATTTTTAAATTTAAAATATTAAATTAATTTTTCCCCTTATAAAAATTTGTTTTGCAGAAATAGAGGGGGCAGGGTCGCCGGCGTTATCAAATTCCGCAAAATTTGAGTGCCAAAAAACCCAAAGAAACCAGCCGATAGAGGAGCCGATGCCCTTGAATCTGTTAAATAATTTTCAAATTTTTTAGTTCGCTCATCTCCTCAGGATCTTATTTCAAACTCCTTTACCTTTTCTTATTTCTTCCAAGTGATTAATTAAAAATTTTCCCTTTTTAATAGCCTCACGCATTTTTTTAAAAGGAAAGGTAACGGACTTTAAAAAAAATATTCTCTTAATCCTTGTTATTAAAAAATTTATTTTTTTCCTTTTCCCCTTCATTTTAGAGATGTGACGTCATTTTCTCTTTTTCCTATGAAAACGAAACAGAAATAAATCAACTGTGAGAGTGGTTTCCCCCCCATTTCCTCCACCAGCGTTGTTGCGCTGCATTAAGTGGACTGCTATCTATTTTTATGTGTAAATTAACAAATTATTCTCTGTTCAACTTACTATGATGAGTGGATAATAGAGCTTTTCTAAGGTTCCACGTAAATGTATAACCATTACCATTTTCCTTTAGTTGGTGTGGAAATTTGGAGAATAGAGTACCGTCCTCGTTTACTTGATCGAGTTTCAAAATTATGAGGTCCCTCCCCCAATCACCCCGGTGTTGCTTTAAGGGGGTGATGTTAATAAACCCTCCCCCCTAAAATTTGAAAAAGGGAGGGAGGGTTTAAAGGAAATTTTGCTACAAATTTCATTCAAATCCCCTCATTAGTTCTTTGGGGAAAATTTTTAGGAAAGTTTTTATGGAAATATATAAATTGTTACGAATTTTTTGTGAAAAGAATACTTAAATAGTGTAAATAATTTATATCTGGATGTGTAATAAGTTTATATTTCTTTATGTTGTGCTTATTTTATGTTAAAATAGTAATATTCAAAAGCAACGGTTCCTTATTTATAATGGCGATTTTTGGTGAAATTTTTGGTGATAGAGTCATGTTGGCATCATTTTGGCGAGTTTGCGACCCTATAGATTATTCTGGAGAAATTTGGGAAAAAACTATCACGACAGGACGCAAGCAGATTTTCAAGAAAATCCGTGAGGCCTATAAATAGGGGGTCGCTCCAAAAAACTGAGTTAATTCGCGACTGAAGCGAATTCACCCAAAAATTGTCCGGTCAGCGTTGAGTCGAGCCAATCGAACTTATCCGGGGGGAAATTCTGATTTAAACGCTCAACACTCGATAACAGCCTGGTGTGAAGCCAAAAAAAATGGGGGTTGATTTGACCGTGAAGATTATACCAGCGATTAGTGATTACTTCGGCTGTTGAATAGGACGAGCGAGTGCTTGCGAATAGCCTTTAAACATACTTGTATTAAAGACACTGATAGTTGTATCTGAACCCCGTAGGAGGTGTGAAGGCCTTCTGAGATTTATTAATTGAATTTGAGTACTGTATCCTGCATTTCAAGGATTGTTTTTCGACGTTAAATTTCCATCGCTCCTGAAGAACTGTCTTGCTATTTTCGACTGATTGCATAAAATATTCGTTCCCCGATCTACGTAACGATATTACTATACAGTAAGACCCCGCTTAACGCTGTTTCGTTTACCGTTGTTTCCGTTTAGAGCTCTTTTATTTGAATTGTGGGATTCCCCGAAATTACACACAGCGTTAGGCTTCCCGATATCCGAAGCAGTTTATCTGTGTTTCTTCTTTCCGGCGGTATTATACGAAAGTATTTTTATAGTTTCAAACATTTGTTGACGTTATTGTAAGTATAAATTTATATAATATAACGATTACTATATAGTAACAAATATTATGATTTTTAGTTTTTATCATGGGTGATAATAAAAAACACAAAAATAAAGCATAAAAAAAGCATTTAACTAGAAACTAAAATGCAAGTGATTAGAAGATTAGATACTGTGGTGAAAGTCAATCTCACAAATGGGTGCTGCATCGAATTTGGCAACTTCAACAGTAAGGACCATTCTTAAGAATAAAGAAAAAATACTGTCATCGGTAACTGCAACTACGACAAGCTCTGCAACTAGAATTACCCGTTCTATAAATAATACAATAGAGGAAATGTATTGACGACGAAATTGAACGCAAAATGCCATTAAGCCAATCTACCTTCTTGATAAAATGGCAGAAAATTGGAAATACAGAAGAGATTGAATGATCTGAATTGTAAACATACTGACTTAGAATTTTATTTATTTTTATATGCATATTCGTTTATTATGTTTCTATATTTGTAAGAAATAAATTTTTGTTTTATTGTTTTAAAAAACATAATTAATAAATTTAATGGTAAAATATCTGACCAATTTTCTACCCATCTCTTCCCCTATAACCCTATTATTTACATGATGGGATAACCTCGTTTAACGCTGCTTCATATTACGCTCTACTTTGATGGAACGTATATCCCGCGGTAAGCGGGGTCTTACTGTAGTTCTGCGCAAGTGATTGATGTTTTTTCCCTCCTCATTTCTACGCATCACGTGGTGATTGAACCTATGAATAGTATTCGTGAACTATGAGTAGCTTTCATCATCTCAAGGTGACCGTGATAGCCAAGTGATCATGGTCGCAAACTGGTGGCTAACGTTGCTTTTATCTAGTCCTAGTGCCACTAAAAATCCACCGTATAGAAAAGCTGATACTTAAATATGTCGAGGCTGAAAGACCTTGCGTTGGTGGAGGAGAAGGGGACATCCTCAGATGCCAACCTTGTCACTTGATCGTGTTTGAATGCAACATAATGTGTAATAAAGTGGCGTGTTGTCGAAAGATATAGAGAGGGGTGCCATCTCAGCTGTCGACTTTATTATCTGATAGTAGTTTAAAACAAGTAATATATAAACAAAATTTAAGTCAATTCCTACTTAGATCAACAAAGAAAGTTTTTATTTTAGCTACTTTTTATTAAATAGTTACAATTAATATAAATATGTATATACATAGGACAGAATCACAACATTAAGTGGTAATTAATTTTTTATTAATTATCGTATTGTCATCCAAAACAATCATGTATATAAATATTTCGTTTCAACTGAATGCACGTGAGAAAAAAAAACCTTTTCCAGTTTTGACACAAGTCGCCAAAAGGGTCGCTAACGTGACTGTGTGTATTTGTAATTCTTTAAATAATTAGTTTTAATCAATTTTTATTAACTATAATTAAGTTATTGTATTATCATCCAAAATAAACATGTATATAAAATTTCAGCTCAATTGGGCGATTTAAAATGTATTTTATTAACGATTGAAAATTCCACCAAAGATAAATAAATAACCAAACAAACAAATAAATAAATAAATATAGAGAGTGTGACATAATAGTGTGTAGGAATTGAATTACAATGCGTATTGTCTATAAAGCGGATTTTTAGTGGTTGGTGAGAGCATGTAACAGCCCGGACACAATACACAAACTTCGAAACTGATATTTGGAAAAAATTTAACAAATTATTACGACAAATTAAGAAATATTTAAACAAAGAATAGTTGAAAGAAGTTAAGGTATTTCTTATTAGCCAGCTGCAGATCTTGCTTGCCGGCACTTTGACATTTTTATTAAATTACAACAGAAAGTCTTGTAGAAAATGACAGGAAATAGAGTTACTGTAGGTGATGCGGCCGTTGGCCTGTACCCGGCTAAGCGAATAGTACCTAAATTCTACAAGAAATAATGTCACTTATTTAAAATATCCTGTGCCATTATTGAGCGAGTGAATCAGTAAAAAGTATAAACGAATTTTCTTACAAATTCTTTATTTGCATATTTTAGGCTCTTCTTGGAACAAAGAACAGTTAGACTCCGATTTAATGAACCTCTATTTAACGAATTCTTTCCTGTCTCCGATTAAAATGAAGGTAAAAACCCTTATTTAGCGAATAATAAACCCCAAATTAACGAATTTCTTCATCAGTTGGGGAAAAAAATTTTTTATAAGTTTGTGTTAGAAAAATTGGATTTTTCTTTCAAATGACATCGTTTTTTTTATCCGGAACAGAAAAAAGATTTTTCTTGAAATAAGCAAATTTCGACGGCAAAAGGGTGCTGAGCGTTTTTTTACTTAACAGGTGCAGATGAATCATGAGTGTAACCTACCGTGTTAATTTTGAATAGGACAGGAAACTCCTTTCTTTTCTCATCCCACTACATAACGCAAGAAATATTTTGAAATTTTATCGAATACGTTACGTTTGATGACGGACTATCTGCGCAACTGAAGTTCAGAAAACTATTGATTTGTTGGAGACAATGAAAAGCAATTTGATGCAGAAATGGACAATGAAACTCTTATCAAAACTGTTACATTTTCTAATGCTTTACATTATTTAGTAACTGTGAAAACATACCTCATGCAGCTGGATGTAAATGACGCTGTATTTTCTTCTCTGCATAAAGTAGGAAAAAAGAACTGTTTCGAGTCAGGAATCGAAAAATTTTCATACATCTATCGATCGGTATTTTAAAATTACAAATTAACCGGCGCGTAATAATTCACCAATAGGAGGTATTTTTGGTTGTTGAATAAAATGTGTAAAATTTCTAACTACGGATATTTTTCTGTAGTTGCTTATTGTACAATTTCCAATAGCTAAATGCAAAAAATTTGTATTTTGTTTTGAACCCGTACTTTTTTTTATTAAATTCTAGCTAAAATAATAATAATAATAAAAAGAAACGAGTCTTACAGTAGTCGCATATGATGTGTAACATCTGACATGTTATCGTGGTAAATACGCAATATTAACTTTTTCCTGAAAAAAAATATGAGAAAAAAAAAATCTCTCGCGTGCGCATATGTGATTGGAAATAATTTTCTACCGAATAATTATATCTTTAATGAAAATTGTATTAAATTAACAAACCGAATAGTGTATGTGTGTATGTGTGTGATATTTTATCAAAAATTATTCTTGTTCAATTTGGGGAAGAGCGGAGACAATAGACTTATGATAACTAAAATATGACACATATATTTGTGATTTCAAAGTATTTAAAAACCGTTGAAAAACAACGTCAATAACAGTACTACTGTTAGCAGTCGAAACATTCTAATTTGTGTTCATTTCGAGCTTGAATTCATCATTCATAAAAGCTATGAGCGACTCAGCTTTTGGCAAACTGAAGTTAAAATCCACTCAAAATCAGGAGAAGCGAGTGATAATTTTTTAAAAGAGCAGAACCACCTTCGTTTTATGGTAAAAGTACAAAATGCAGGAAATCTTTAATTTTTTTTAACCGTTTGATTCGAAGAAATGTATACGACCACCGAAATCACTGTTTGTCCATTTTCAAATAAGCATTCTGCCGCACTTATGTCCCCCAATATCGTGACTAACGGATTTAGAGTCAAGCGCTCGAGTGCTTGATGGCTACTAGAGTTGGACCCCCATGCGAGGGTAGCGAAAAGACACAGCCACGCACTCTCATTGGTCAAATCAAGTAGCGCGCGCTTACGTCACATCCTGTTACACACATCCGTCCCTTTTCACGAAATCACTCCCAACAAATATCCAGCAACCGAGAGGAAAGATGTTACACATCAAAAAATAGTTTTCAAAGCCGCGTGGCACTCGAATTACTGAAAGTACACAAACATCCAGGTGTATAAGAGCAATAATATACAAACCTACTTTTAAAATTCTTTTTTTTCGAACTTTCTCTCAGAAATTCATAAAACATGCTTAGTATTTCTGTATACAAAGGGAGTAAAGTTAAGCATTGACGTATGCGGAAATTAATAATGGGATAATAATTTGAGATTTTAAAAATAGCACAATAGATTAAAAATAGATTTTATACACGTAATTTCGCCGTAACAACCTTGATGGTTATTATTAGAAAAGGTGGAGAAGGCAGTAATTACATTCGCATTTTAGGAAAGTGACATTACATCATTTTATCCCTTCGGAAAAAATAGTTTTTAATTTACCAATGATATGTAACTGCAATAAACTGTGTGTGTGTGTCTTGTATTTGTTAAAAGAAAATTATTCGTTTGTTATTTCTATAATTTTGAGCAACAATATTAATGAGGTATAATTTCTATCGAAATAGAGAAATTATGCTCTTGCAATTTTGAAATACATCAGTAATTAAAACTATATATATATATTTTTTTTAGAAAACGAATCTCACACACAAATGAGCTATGTTTTAAGGTTACATTAGATTTTATATTGTGGATGAGAGAGGTATTTGGGGTTCAAGGTCATGGAAGAGACAGTGGGGTAACGGAGAATATTAGGGGCCCCAAGCCCAAATACGTACTTGGTGTCAGTCAGGCTTTGGGCCCTCCTATGATCCTCCCCCCGCACAGCTTTAGCTGCGGGGGTGTACGTTACGCCACTGAAGGGACATTTATACTTAAAGTATCCGACTACGTTCGGAACCGTGATTTTAAAAAAGCGCATAAATGGATAATTTTCATGATATTTAGTGTCACTTAGATTAGAATACGTGTATAAAATTGAGTTAAGGACATTATGATAAATGAAAAAAATTATTTAAAAATAATATTTTGGTAAAAAATTAACTTAGAATAACCTTTATTCAAAATGTTCTCCTTTTATAAAAAAGGCTTCTATAATAATAATATTTTGCTGATATAAAGTAAAGACTTCTCCAGAGAATCTGAAATAGCATTTTTGAAAAATTCACATTTTTTTTAAAGTTATCACCAACTAAAATAATTATCGGAGTTGTTTCTTAAAATTTCTTTCCTCTATTGTAGTTAAATATGGATAAATCCAATTCTACGTTATATATTTCAAAAATTCTAGTTCAGCCTCTGTACAGATATACAGGCAAAATATTATTATAATAGAAGCACTTTCCATAAAAGGAGAATGTTTTGAAAATTGGTCATTCTATATTCATTTTTTGTCAAAATATTATACTTAAATAATTTTTTATTGTAATATAACATTCTTAAAACAATTTTATATTCGTTTTGTAACCTAAACGATACTAAATATAAATATTATCCATTTATATATACGCTTTTGCAAAATCACGGTTCCGAACGTAGTCGGATACCTTAAGCCTATGAGTAATTTCAACTTGGTTTTAATTTAAGTCAGCCTCTGAAACAATGTGAGGGACATTGGCGACGAACCTTGAAATTTTCAATTTAGGTCTACTAACAAGGATGACACCTGAGCTGGCACCTTCCTTTTCTAACTTCTCCACACAACTGCAATGGGAGGGTCTTGATCTACGATAGAGAGAGAGAGAGATTTAACGTGCATCAACTTCTCTGCACAGCGAATTTACAGTGACAATAGGACTTGAGCTTGTAACTTGACGACGCCACCCATGAATTTGCGCCCATGATTACCATGGCTAACCTATGAGGAGGGAGTACAATTAAAATCGGGCTTCAGAATGATTGATATAAGTGAAATGAGTAACTCAACTTTAAACTTTTTTCATTTAATGGCCATGGGAAAACTCTGGCCACTGTGGGCCCAATCCCGAGGCACCTGGAGAGCGCCGAGGCTGTTGCCCTCTTTCGCCTAACTACCGGCAGGGCCGGCTGTAGCAGTTTTGCCATCCCGGACAAAAATGGAAAATGCCGGCCCTCTCTCTTTATATATATATTATCATTTTAAGTCTTAAAAAATTCAAAATAACTCGAAATTAAAAACACATAATTACTTGTTATTATTTCAAACGAATGAAATGATACAGAATGAATCGTCTATTTAAGCAGGCCAATTTCTTCGAAAAATAGTCTACTAATGATGGGGATCACAAGCCTTTGTTGTGGCTGTGATAGCCGAGTGGTATAGGTATCGGATCGAGGCTTGCCTTGTCACGAGTTCGAGCCCAGTACCACTAAGGACCCGCTGTGTAGGGCAGCGATACACGTTAAATCTGTCGAGAGCAGAAACGTCCTCCCGTTGGTGTGGTGTGGTAGTTAGGAGAGGGGTGCCATCTCAGATGTCGTCCGCGTCACTTGACCATGGTTCAAAATTACGTGGTCCGTCGCCAAAAGCCCTCGAGTAGCTGAACAGTGCGACGTTAATATTCAATCAATCAATCAATCACAAGCGTCTGTTTTAACTTATTATATAACTAAAGACTAAAATAAACAATCTCCTGTAGCTCTCTCTACCAAAACCTCTTGTTACCCTTGTCCCCTTTTGGATAGCTGAAACCGGACATTGTGAAGGAGAAAGGAATGTCCGTTCTGACCTCACTCCAGGATGGGGAGAAAGTTACTAGAGAAAGATGTGAAACCCTTCTCGAACCTTTCAAGTTTCAACTTAAAAGATAACTGTCGTTAAATATACACGGTACAAAATAAAAAAAAATAAGATACATTAAATAAAATGCCAAATTCACACCCAATAATATTTCAGAAAACATATAAAAATTTTTGTAACAAAAAATATATATATATATTCAAATTTCATCCAAATGCAGCCATTAAAATTTGCCGCCCAGGGAAGGGGTCCGGTTTGTCCGGCCCTAGAGCCACCCCTGCTACCGGGCATGACTTTTTGGGAGTATACCTCCACTGGCTTGGCGTGGCTGCTAACGAGGCCTGCCCTCTCTACGGCAATGCCGGAATGGATGGTGACCACCTGTTCCAATGCACTGGACTCGTTGAATACCCGGCTGATGACATTTGACCCGGCACTGGGAGGCTCGGCGTCAAATGGTCAAGAAGCCAAGCACGGGTGTTGGATAATTAAATAAAATATTTATAATTTCGATATATAAAATTTACGAATGTTAACAGTTAACGTTTTACTAGAGCTGTGGGCTTAAAGAATTCCTCATTCTGAGTCACGATGAAGTGACAAGAATGACATATGAGGTGTTCTTCATTTCTATCGTATCTTGTAACGAACAATTTTAGTCTTCGTTACTTATCGTAGAAAAACGTCCTTTGTTTCTTCATGAAAAAGATACTTAAACCTATGACTTTTGTATGAGAAATGTGTGATTGAGAGATACCTCAGTCATCGTGATTGTGAGTTTCTTTTTCCTGCGATATGAGTGGAGTCACTAGCTCGAGTATCGATACCATTAAGTGGCCGCGGTAGCCGAGTGGTATAGGTATCGGATCGTGGCTTGCCTTGTCACGAGTTCGATTCCAGTACCACTACAGACCTGCCGTGTAAGGCAGCGATGCACGTTAAATCTGTCGACAGCTGAAACGTCCTCCCGTTGGTGTGGTGTGGTAGTTAGGAGAGGGGGTGCCAGCTCAGGTGTCGTCCACGTCACTTGACCATGGTTCAAAATTACATGGTCCGTCGCCAAAAGCCCTCGTGTAGCTGAACAGTGCGACGTTAATATTCACTCACTCTACAACTTTTTTATGTGAGAAGGCATTTTTGTCGTTAGCAGTCATAAAAGTAAAGTACGGATCATTGCTTTAGAATATTCAAGCTCTTGGTCCAGGGGTGTCAACTAGTATTCCAAGATTTAATAACAGCTGGCTGGGTGGCGCAGTTGGTTTGTCGATGGCCTTCTTTAGCCACGATTCGACCTCGGCTCAAGTCGGTGGATTTTCATCATGCAGAAAATCGACAGCGGCCATGTCGTATGAATATACGGCATGAAAAAGATCCCTTGAGTGTACATTTGGCTTGGGTGCTCCCGGCAAAATTAAATTCCTAAATACAAATTTCGCATCGGCAGAGCTCAGGTGCCTTTTTCTGGGAATGAAACTGGGCTTCAAAATTACTTGCGGTAATTGATATCGCCTAAATGGTGCCACACTAAAAAGTGATACCAGCTCCTGGGGAATGGACTAAGTCTGCAAAGATAGAAATACCAATACGCATCCCCATTACAGAAAAGATATTAAACAAGTAATATAAAAAGAAATTTTTTAAGTCAATGCCTATACTTAGATCAACAAAGGAAAATTTATTTTAGCTACTTTTTATTAATTAGTTACAATTAATATAAATATGTATATACATAGGACAGAATCACAACATTAAGTGGTGATTAATTTTTATTAATTATTATTAAAGTATCGTATTGTCCTCCAAAACAATCGTGTATATAAAATTTCAGCTCAACTGAGCGCTTTAAAACGTGAGAAAAGAAACCTTTTCAAGTTTTGACACAAGTCGCCAAAAGGGTTGCTAAGTCGCCAAAAATTATGCCAACGTGGCTGTCAAAGTAAAAATTTATTGCGGATATTTATTACTATAAAACAATAATATATTACAAATAAAACACGTATAGAAGAACCCAAGCGTGTGTAAACTTTGAACAATGCTTATGGGGTTGCACAAACTTTTTGAACAAAAAATATATAGGGCTGCTACTCCGAAAAATTTAAGAACCTTTGTTCTAGACCAAGAGTGTTTATCTGTTTTATGATGCTAATTCGCATAGGAAGAAACCACACGTAAAATTCACGCTTACTAACTGAAATTAGGGGGCGGTAGGCCTAAATACGGCGGGATGCCGACTGAAAAATTATAACGTCGATAATACTCAAGAGAAAGAAAATAAAACTTTAATCCATAACAAACAAATATTTATTATGATTAACATAGGTAAATAGCAATAATAAATTAACAATGAATTTAAGAGTAACGTATAATTAGACCAAGAGGCACTTAAAATGCAAAAAGGAACATTTTCTACGACGGGACGACTGGGATAGTACGTCCGCTCAGGATGAGGAGATTGAGTGAATATTAACGTCGCACTGTTCAGCTACACGAGAGCTTTTGGCGACGGACCATGTAATTTTGAACCATGGTCAAGTGACGTGGATGACACCTGAGCTGGTACCCCGTTCTCCTAACTCCCACACCAACGGGAGGACGTTTCAGCTCTTGACAGATTTAACGTGCATCGCTGCCCAACACGGCGGGTCTTTAGTGGTACTGGACTCGAACTCGTGAGACAAGGCCAGCCACGATCCGATACCTTGACCACTCGGCTACCGCGGCCTGCCGCTCAGGATGAGGAAACTCGTAGAAGTGATAAGTTGTAGGGGGCGCGACAAGCGACCATAGCAGAGGGGTGTACAAGGCACCAACACTAACAATAACCAATGTGTAAATAACAAAAGATGCAGAGTGTATGATTTAGTGAGATATTACTCGATATTTATATGAAATATTAACGCTTTAATATTTGATTAGACAGGAGTAATTTCTGTTCTCAATAAATTCATAAAGTACTCAGTGATCGTGAGTAGCCGAGTTGAGACACAGGTTCGAGTCTTGGCACCCCTGAACCACCGTACAGAAGGGTTAATACGCGTTAAATGTTTCGAGACTCCCGTTGGCGCGGTGTGGAAGTTTGGAGAGGAAAGTGTTAGCATCGGTATCGTCCTTCTCACCTGACAGTGGTTCAAAATTTTGAGGACCATCAAACTGAAGATCCAATTAAGGGGAAAAAAATATCGACAGGAAGTGTTGACGCCAACTGAAAATATGATTTAAAAAACATTTTATTTTTTATTATTTTTGTTTCCTGTCTTTCTTCCCCTTTTTTTTCTTTTGGTCTGTTTGGTTAATTTTCTTATTTTTTTTTTTTCTATTTATTTATTTTTTGAATTTGTAAGAAAGTTGGAACATGTATATTCTTTCTTCCATCTCTTATACTCCTTTTGTTATTATTACTTTTATTATATTTTGCTTTGTATATTTGTATTATACGTTCCCGCACATGTATATAGTGCGGTTACCTTTAAATTTGTACTTTGTCATTTTACTGTCTTCTAGTGTTTATAAAATGTAAACTTTAATTTTTTTTTCTTTCAATAAAAACTGAACGTGGGAGTTATTGTTTTCCGAGGGATTGGTTTATAGCTTTAAGCCCTCTTCGGGTGAGCTCGGTTCCTTTGGGCATTCCTCCTCCACCAGTGAGTGAGTGAGTGAATATTAACGTCGCACTGTTCAGTAACACGAGGGCTTTTGGCGACGGACCACGTACTTTTGAACCATGGTCAAGTGACGTGGACGACACCTGAGCTGGCACCCCCCTCTTCTAACTACCACACCACACCAACGGGAGGACGTTTGAGGTCTCGATAGATTTAACGTGCATCGCTCCCCTACCCGGCAGGTCTTTAGTGGTACTGGGCTCGAACTCGTGACAAGGCAAGCCACGATCCTATACCTTGACCACTCGACTACCACGGCCACAGGTCCATCACCATAGTGACGTAAATTGAAATCAAAATCAAAAATGAAAGTAAAAAAGAGCTCATGGTATATTTTTGCTCTACTTTTGTTCTACAGTATTTCATCCTTAGAAATAGGTGCTTAGACAGATATTATTGGGGGATATAAGTATAGAAAAATATATTAAATCGATGCGATTAATTTTTTTTAAAGTTCAATCTCATATTTTGTGGTGAAGCATGCAGTGCCTTCGCACTGTCTTTCATATTCCGAGAAACGAGACGGATAATACACAGCCAGTCTGTAGGAGGAATGCCGTATGACATTCCCCGCACATAACTTCTGAGGGTAAGGTCAAGACTCTTGACCTTACCTGAGTAGGAACTCCAGAGACTTCAAATAGCCCCGCATTATGTCCCTGCAGTTGTTGTTTACGTTCTCAAACGGAGTTTTTAGGAGTGAATAGAGACTAAGTTACGCTAAAATCTTAGAAAAGCCCCGATCTTTTACGACAAATTGTTTTGCCGCCGGAAAAACCCATTCTTATTTTCAAAATGGCGTCACAGGACGAAAAACGTCAGAAAAACGAGGTTTCTAAAGTGAAACAAGGAAAGCATAAGAAACGCATGCTTTGGGCTGATTAATAACGATACATTAATTTCAAATGTCGGACATCAATACCGAGATGTTGAAGCTAGACGTTCTCCCGTTGGACTAGTGTGGAAATTAGGAGAGGGAAGTGCCAGCTCACAGATATCTTTCCTCGTTACTTAACCATAGTTTAAAATTACGTGGTTCGTCGCCAAAAGCCCTGGAGTAACTCAATAGTGCAACGTTAATATTTGCTCACTCATTCACTCAACTATTCTTTCCTCATTTTTTTCATTCAAAAAAAAGGAAAAAATCCATTGGATCCATCCATGGATCCATCCTCCAAAATCCATCCTCTTCTTTCAGTCATTCTAAAAAAATCTTTCACAAACCTTCGAAATCTCCCATTAATTGAAACAAACCATTGTCCGAAAAACTATTGAAAAAGCCGGGTTGCCGTTTTTTTTTAATTGGCGAAATTACCAACTTAGAACAAAGATCCTAAAAATTTGTCGCCAATTTAGGGGGGAATCCAAAACCTAAAGTTACTTTATTTCTCAGTTACAGCCAATCGAATAAGAATATTGTGTGGTGCTGCTCTGGGCCAAATCCATTCAACTCTATTTTCAGGACAGTATGGAAGATACACTTAGGCACATGAACTCATACATTTAATAATTGTATCAGTTGAGCTAACGCAATCTGCCCAACAAGAGTAAATTATAACTCTATACATTCCGTATCTTCTATTAAATCCAAAAGCAAGTTTGAATTTTTTCGTTGTTAATGAGAACCAATTTAGCTAATGTATTGAAACGCGCGCAAAACTGTTTTATTCAAGTTTCTATCATTTTAAATGTTTTATTGATCAGTTAGATTTTGTCTTGATGTAACTAGTTTAAACAAGGGATCAAATCTATTAAAGGGCAAATTGGTGATCCATTTTTATCACAAAGATCTGGCTCAAATTTTATTTTAGATTTCGTAAACGACAGGACTCCAATTCTCAAATCAAAAAATTCTTTCAACAATTTACAATTTAAGCCATCTTACTTCCAAAAAGTAAACAACGTTCTTATGGTCAGAATCTATAAATGTAAAGAAATTCAGTAGAACCTGTTT
The DNA here is from genome assembly GCA_019973955.1 of Trichonephila inaurata madagascariensis. NCBI lineage: Eukaryota > Metazoa > Arthropoda > Arachnida > Araneae > Nephilidae > Trichonephila > Trichonephila inaurata. The sequence goes on from BMAV01005447.1 coordinate 105,745, forward strand.
TTGCGCGGTCCTTTTTTATGCGATTTTATTTTTGTGAGATTTTTTCCGTGCGATCTTTTTTTATGCGGTCCATGAATTTCAACGGATTTGGCGTCACTGTAACGTTTTCTATCAATGTATCAGTGGCGTAAGAAATATTAGGCTCTTCCTCCCTGAAAGCCAGGTTTTGCCTTTAGTATTTTATAAATTGGGTAAATACGTACTTACCGTTAGTCAGACCTTGGCCCCTAGAGTCCTGCCCCCCTCCCCGTGATGTGAGGTTACGCCACTGAAACGTACATATATACACTTCAAGACCCTTTGCTCGTGTGTTATAAACAACCTCCCGACAATGCACGTTCAGTTGCTTTCTCTCAACGCGCCAACAGCCCGCGCTTGATTGAAGACAAAATTTTCAATGAAAGTGACATTATCAATAATTTTATAGATTACGAAGACGGACCCCAGAAGATTCGGATTCTTTGAAAGCGGATAAAATATATGCAGATATCTGGCTATATCAGATATATACCAATATCAGATATATCAGATATATACCAATATATATATCAGATATATATCAGATATATACCAATGCCAGAAGGAGTTTGAAATTCCAAATTCAGCTTCGATCATGCATATCTGGTTATCGTGACATTTACACGCAATTGACCACCTGACCTTCATCTCAAAAACTTATCCGTTACTTGATGCTGCCAAAAAATAAATCAATTGAAATTGTACCTTCAAGTGACGAAAAAGCAATTTTGAATTAATTCATCACAGGGAGATGAGAACTTTGGATTATGATGAGTAGTTATGTCTGTGCATTTTGAAGACTTCTCAGAATGTATAAAATGAGAAACTAAATTTAAAAATGTTTCCATGTGTAATATTTAATTATATTTATTTTGTTAGGGAAGTACTCTTACATAAATTTCGTAAATAATTGGCATATTTTATAAATGCTACTTTTTTCAAGCGGTCCCACTCCACCGTATAAAAAAAATTTTCTTTAATGTTTCCACGAATTAGTTTGTTATAGGTAAAAATTTATGAAATTTTCGAATATTTTTTTTGTGCATTTATTTTTATGCGGTTCCTATCTGCCGCACAAAACAGGTTTTGCTGTACTATACAGTAGAACGTCGTTTATCCGAACGCTTATTATCCGGAGAGTCAAATATCCAGACCAGTTTTTTTCAGAACATTCCCGGGAAAAACGAAGGTGTAAATTTAAGCGAAAAAAAAATGATTTTTTTTCCCAATATGGAAATTCCCAATTTTCAACTATTTTGCATTTTCTTCAGGAACGTTTTTCGCATGGAATGATTTTCAATATTCGTGTAGTGTTCGGTTTCATATACTGCATGGATCGCATTCAGTTTTCGGTTATCCAAACAATCGCGTATCCGAACGGTGTCCGGTCCCAATTGATTCGGATAAACGACGTTCTACTGTAATTGATATTAATTATATCCATTTTTGTCCTTAAGAAATTTAGGTACACGTATTATTCAGTCGACCCATTTCGTCAAATCAAAATACGTGGCTAAATACCGCAATATGCTGCCAAAGCATGCTGGAAACCTTTTCCAATAATGATGACAGTATTTGGTGATATTTTTTTAATTGGCGACGTATTTAAATTTACGGAAATTAGTCGACGGTTCCATGCGTAAGTACCAAAATTTATTGACTTGATTACTATCATCACGATGTTCGATAATAATGCATACATTTTCTTAGAATTATATACTTTTTATCATTTCTTATAGATTTTGGGAGGCCCCGTCATCTATTTTGTGATTTCATTTCCTTTTTTCCTAACATTTTTTAATATAATCAGTAGCTATTAATTAAGTAGATATGTTCACAATAAACAAAATGAAAGCTTTTAAAGAATTTTTTTTAATTATTCCATCAAAATTTATGTTTAATAATGCATTAAATTGAAAACTCGGTATTGTTCACCCATCCGGCAAAATCTCGCCAAGAGGCTAAAGGCGACGAAAAAAGGTATGATAAGGGCCAATGGCTACGTATTATTTGATTTTCCCCCACACACATTTTACGTATTTCTGCTAAAACTCGGGCGGAGAACCCTTTAAAAAAAGTTTGGTAATATTTCGTCTGTACCCGGTAGCAATAATTTGGGGGTTTATCGCCACAGTTTGCAAACGAAATGTACCACCATTTCTTTATTGTTATTTTTCCTTTAAAACCTTTCCCAAAAAATTTAAAAATGAGCTAAATTCATTTGACGTCATAGTCACATTATAAATACAATCACGTGTTCCGGTATCGGTTCACGTGGGCATATCACATTATAAATACAATCACCGTTTAAGCC
>BMAV01005449.1:0-28048 GCA_019973955.1 Trichonephila inaurata madagascariensis
ACGTAAACTAAAAAATTTGTAGAGGATATTTGGGAGGGCCCCAAATTACAAAATTAATTGAAGGGAACATAGCCCGGGGAACTCAAAATGCAGTGGTGAAAATTCTTTAAAGGAACCCAAATTAATAGTATAATTGGTGAAAAAATTTAAATTTATAATAAAAGATTTGGTACACTTCGCGGAACAAAAAAATAAAAAAAAAATGACCCAGAATTGGTAAATATATAGTATTTAAAAAACCCGGAAGATAACCCCCGGTTAATCAACGATAGGGAATTGGGTAGTTTTTCGTTTAAATTAAAGGGTTGTTATTTTTATGCGAAAACGCAACGTCATTGGGTGAAATTTATACTTCCCAAAATCTTTGGAAAATAAAAAAGGAGAATTTCATGACAAGCCACTCGCGGGAATTAGGGTTTTAAAAACGTATCATAAAATTGGGACGTTTGTTTTCCCCCGAAATGAGAAAATTTATTGATCAATATGTCTCACATGCCATATGTCCCGTTAATAACAAAAAAGCGACCAGCTGGTCGGTTAAATCCTTTATCAAATTATCCGAATGAGATAGTGACGTTAGATTTGTTGGCCCGTATCCTATATCGAGTCGAAACCCGCTATTTTTTAGTAAAAACCCGATCATTTCAGAAATGGGCTGAAATTATACCTCAAAAAGGGCCTCATCTCGTATAATAGGGGTTTTTTTTTGATAACTTTATATCGGCTTAGGGGAGCCCCAATAAAATTAATAAGGATAATGGTCCCCAATTTATATCCGAGATTTTTGAACTTAAGTGAAAATTAGGCATAAGGCATGTGAAGACTGTTGCATATGCCACAAGCAAATGGACTGAAAGAGTTAACGAGATATAGTGCAAATGATTCAAATTAGTTAAGTCAACACGATACGGGGTCAATTTTACGTGAGTTTGCTTACCCCTATTCGTACGCGGTGAATGAAACAACGGAAAAAAAAACCGGCTGAATTATTTTTTTTCGAAAATTGATTACACCATTTCAAAAAATGTTATGATATCGGAAAGTTCAAAATTCAAAAAACCCAAAAAATAGAGAAGTTATTCAGGAAGCAGCTAAGAGAAAATTTAAAAAGGAAAGGTGGGAAAAATATTATAATAGGCGTAGAAAAAACATAAAAATAAAGGTAAATGATTGGGGCTTATTGGAAACACACCCTGTAAGTTCAGCAGCTAACAAAGTATGCGCTAAATTTAAACAAAAATTTGAGGGACCTTATAGAGTCTTAGAAGTTAAGAATTTTAATAATATTGTAATATGGAAATCAGGAAAAGATTAACAGTTAACGTAGATCAAATAAGAATATATCGTCATAGGAAATGTGACGAGGTCGAATTAGGAACAGGTATCCCAAATAGTATAAGATCAAGTCAGGAAACTCGTACTTCGGAAAAAGTACATCAAGGATTAAATGAGTCACAATATGGGAAAGAAAAATCTGCGGTGAAACGTAGGTTAGAGGCAAAAGGGATTGGTAACCAATCAAATCAATATAAAAAATACAGAGAGGACCCATAAAAACAAATCACTGGTCAGATCACTACCTAGTTCAGTTGGGAATGAAAATAAAACAAAAGGTTTAGATATAACCAGGGTATTAAAAGATCAGGTGTGTCGGGGGCAAGTGGACCACAAAGAAAGTGGCAAAGAAAGGGGTAATAATAATAATAAAAGACAAATGTCATCCAGTACTATTTTAGAAGCAGGAAAAGGAACAAAAGAGAGTGCACTGAAGTTACAGATGAAGCAAGATACAGTCTAAGACCACGACGGAGAACAGAAGAACCCCGACCAGCCAAGGACACAGTTGGGAAGTCAAGGAAAGGACGACAAGGAGATTACAAGCCTTACAACAAGAAATTCCAGTACAACCGAGGAAGAAGAGTGATGACACCTCATCGTTGAACGTGAATGTGGGAGAAAACATATAAAAATCAGGTTGTATTGTTTCTTTTTTTATGATCTTCCAACAAGTGGTCGGAAGAATTATTGCAAAGAAGGAAGTCTCGGGCGGTGCTTAAAAGTTATAAGCAAAGTCAAACACTACAATGAGTGTTCATTTAATTTTGGAACTTTTGACTTGTTAAAAATTTTTTCTGAAGAAAACATTTGTAATCACACATTTGTTTGCTTCTGATGTATGACTTCGTGAGATGCGAAAAATTCCTTTGGTTATTTGTTATAATAGTTTATTAAAAAAATTTTTAAATTTGTATAATATGTTTTATATATATATGTTGTTGTATTGTTAGGGGAAATTATGAGGCATCTGGTTGGGGAAACCCGGGGCGTAGTCAAGGCACTAACAATAATAATAACGGTGCTGGCGGCTCATTGGGGTTTTTTGTTGAAACCAGATGGGGGGAGGGAAAAATAAAAATTTATTGTGATATATAAACAATATATAATTGTAAAATTGATTTATTAGGAAATAGAGACTAAATAGTTTTCATTTCGGGGAGACTGGCCCCCTAAAAAATCTTAAAAAAGTATACGAATTATAGCTTCAAAAAAAGGGGGGCGACAGTTCCAGCCCATATGCAGTGTTAGATTGGGTCTGCGCCCCAAAGAATGTTTTTTTTTAAAAAAAGGGGTGTATAAATATTTTAAGTAATTAAAAATGAAAAAGTGAGAGTGGGAAAAATTTAAAACAGAAATTTAAATGTTGGCCTAGTTTTTGGGAGAAAAAAATTTATTTCACGAGTTTTAAATTTAAATTGAATTTTAAAAAAAATTTAATTCTAAGATGAGTAATAAAAATTAAAGTCAAGAAAAAAATTTTGGGAAATTAAAAAAAGTTAAAAATTTAAGATTAAAATTGCAATGAAAATTAAAGTAAAAGATAAATTTTGGGAAATTATAAAAGTTAAAATGAGGTTTTAAAAGATTAAAAAAAAAAAAACCCTTGGAAAGCAAAAGAAATTTAGAAATAGAGATTTAGACACGTAATTTTTTAAAGGGCATTGAAAACCCCTTAAAGAAAAACCCTTTTAAACTTGGGGGGGTTGTGACGTCTCTTTGCTTTTCTGTTAACTTTAACCCCTATGTTTTTTTGACGGCCACGATTAATGGAAAAAACCCAACCCAATACCAAGAAGATAAACGATCATAATATGTAAATGAGATATACTAAAAAAGGGATAAAGCTTTTGATGAAAAAAGATATAGCGTGGCAAGCCTAGATAAAACACGGCGGCTCAGAGATAGTATTGTGGAAACATTCTGATCGATAGCTTTTGGAAAAAGTTTAGTGTGAATTTTTACAGATCAAGTTTTCCCAGTCCGATATTTTTTGGAAAAGAATAGAACCCCTAAGATAAAGAAGGGTTGGAATCATCTTATAAAAAAGTTTAAAAGGATATCATTATCTAAGAAAAGGGAAAGGAAACTAAAAAAAGGTAATATTAGATATAAGTAATTAGATGCATAGGATTATTAATGAAAATTGAGAAAAAAGGATCTGGTTGCGTGATCTGGATTTTAATACGGGGTTTTTAATTTGGGCTTGACTCTCATTTTAAATTTTAAAAAATTGCCCAAATTGAATTTAAAGTAATATAAGTTATTCTTAAAAAAAAGTTGTTTTAAAGGGGTTATTATGTCTCATCATTTTGATAACCCCACACCTCTACCCGGGAACCGGCACGACATGGGTCATCACAGGATGGCTATTTTCCCCCTTTTCGAAAAAAAAAAAATACATTCAAGGGGGAAAAAGAGCCCAAATAAAATTATCAAAATATAAATGTTTTTAATGAATTGCTTCCTTATATATGCTTTTTTTATATTTGTATTTCTCTTCTAAAATAAAGATTTCTAACACGTTGATTTCCTGTAAATTTGAACGCGATCAATTTCAATTGCTGTTATCGACTTGTGAGTATATATTTTTAGGTTAACCTTTTGTACAATCTTTTATATTTGGTTATTTGTATTTCATTCCTTCCACTTAAGACTTACATTAAATTAAAATTTATAACCCATGCATTAAAAAAAAGATATTATTCAATTCTGTGCGAGCGTTTCATTTTGCAGGATTTCTGGATCTATAGAAATGAGAATAAGAGTTTTTAAAAACTAAATTATATGTATAAAGCAGTGCTTCTCAAAGTTTCAATATTCGCGACCCAATATTCAATCATAATTTTTTCATCGCCCCCCCTCATACAACAATCCATGTATTAAATTCAATAACATTATCCCCCTGATTTTTAAAAAACACGATCCGATTTTAAAACTCTTTAGTGCCACCGGCGTATATAAACGTCTTCCCCTCTGCCAAAACATTATTTCCAATGACGTAAGGGGACGTTTTTTCCAAATACGATCTTTTGTGCACTGCTATCCCTAAAAATTTTTGGGAAAGGGAATTTAAAAAGGGCTTTGTCAATGTTTGCGGGAAAGGGTTTACTTATTTCAGATTATTTACTTCTTTTTTTCTCCCATCTCCACAATATATCTTATACCCGCAAAAACGTGTGGAAAACGATTGGCATTGGGACGCTAATAGCATAAATTTTATTTGACAGTTAAAGGATTTATTCCCAAAAACCCTAAAATTATCAAGAAAAAGCGTTTTATATATACTTTTTTTATATAATTTTATACATGACAACCCATAGGGGCACTGGTAATTTAAACGTTCTTAATTTAGTATGGTTAAATTAATTATAAAAAAACATTGTGTAACACTGATACATTTTTTTAAGTATAATATAAACCGTGTAAAAAGTTATTTTTATTTTTATTATGTATTTTCTTTGTTTACTTTCATTAAATTATTTTTTTCAAATAATCTTCTGTTTTCGACTTCTCAATATGCTCGCGCCCCCCTCGTAGAGTTGTCATGACCCTCAAAGGGAGCGCGCCCTATAGTTTAAGAAACGCTGGTATAAAGTAAAAACACCGTAAATGTATCTTTTGGATTTTTTGGTGGAAATACTCTCATTTATAATTCTTCACTGTTGCTTCATAATATACGTATGTTACCGTTAAAGTGTGATATCCTTTATTTCATAGAATAACTAGGTATTTCATGAAATAACTAGACAAGTCAGTGAAAGTATATATGAAATTATTTCATTGTACTATTTAACAAGGTATTCCAGAGAATAACGATTATTTGATCGTTAAAGTATAAAATGCCGCATTCGAAAATTTTTCGAACTGGTTCTTGCTGCTTTAGAAAGGCTCTTTTCCAATTAGGTACTAGAGATGGCTGAATGAAACAATTGTACTCTAGATATCAGTTCAGTATTTGTCAGCGAGAATTAAATTCTATCGAAGAAGTTTCAAATATTGACACAGCGATTCGATCTGATGTAACAGCTCAAAGTTGTGGTACTGGACAAAAGGGTTTAAAAAAATGCTTGCGTAAAAAAATGTATAATGGTAAAAAATGGGGTTGTTTTTAAAAAAAAAATAAGAAATCGAATCTTAAGGGGTCTTTCGACACAAAAACCTTGATCTAATAAGTAATGAAAAGTAAAACAAAGGTATCTCGTAACATTTAAATTAATATTCTCTTACATTTTTGTTTTAAAATGTTTACATAATGTTTTTTTTATGAAGCAACGGTTTTTATTCACAGCATGTATTTTTGTTGATAATAATTAAATATAATTTATTTTTACAGCGTATTCTTTTTCACCTTTCTTTTTAACTAATTTTAGCAATATGAGCAATAATAAAACTATATCATCTGCTTTCCATTATTATTTATCAATTATTCATCCGAAAAAGCGATAAAATGTATTTTTTGAGAGATTTTAGCTATTTATGATCAATTAATTTATATAATATCTTTGAAATTGTTTATTCTTCACTTAAACGGTCTATCCTTAGTTATTTCATGGAATACCTAGTTATTTCATAGAATAACTAGGTAAAGTATGAAATTTTTCATTTGTTATATACTTAACATTACTTGTCGAGTTAATTCAAGAAATACCTAGTTATTCTATGAAATAACTGTATTATTCACTTTAACGATAACATAGATACTGAAATGCTGTAAATGTGAAATGAAATAATATTTATAAATTCTGCGGCTTAAAATGAATTGAGTAGTTATATATCATACTGAAAGTGAACGCAAAGTAGGAATATTGAATGCAGAGAATTAGAGTCCTTGCAATTAGGTGAACTAAAGCTGCTTTGTGTGATTTAGGGAACACCATTATAGGTACACTTTAAAATTTATGTTTTGAGAAAATTGTTTGCGATAAATTCAGCAGCTATAACAGAAGCTAACTAAGCCTGGTTAATAACTCTTGAAGTTTACAAATACTGTTGTTAGTAATTTTTGGCTAAATATCTGGATAATTTAAGTTCATCATCCGGAAAACTTAAGTATTGAATATTTGATTCAATAACATAAAAAAAAAATTATTATTTTGTACAGAATAATAAAATTGGACACACAGCCAACGATGTTAAAAATTCTGAATAGGAAATTGGTACTTTTCTAGCTAAATTGAGAATGCTTATGCATATTTAAATTATTTTGTCTTAAAAATATTTTTCGCTCTACCATAATTGATATGGAAGAATATTTAATGAATAGTTAGTAACTTGCTCTGAATATTGTATTTTATGTTATTATGGGACTTTATAATGATGGTAATGAAAGATATCAGGTGTGCGTGTATTTTATCTACATGGTTGATGGTTACTTCAAATGAATGATGAGCCAGGGTTTTAAAACATGCACATTTTATTAGGATGAATTCACATACACAGGAAATACCAAAAGAAAGAAAGAAAAATTGCCATTTTACTCTTCTTTATGGACCTTTCGCCGTTTCTTACACCTTCACTCTCTATCGACTGCAACTCTCCGTTTGCACAGGTCACAGATCACGCGTGACACCTTACCCATTTGCTATTGTCGGGATTATGCTAGCTACTCAATGGTTAAAGTCTGATACACATATATACCTGCAAAGTAAAGAAAGAGTGAAATTCTATAAAATACCTGACATTTTTATGCAAAATATGTGTGTGTTCGTGAAATAAGGAATGGTTACATTCTTTTCTAAGCATTATAAAATATACGTATTCTGTAGACAAATACAACTTAAGCGCAGTATAAAAGAAGTTATGAAAAGCATAGCAATTAAAAACCGTGATTTCCTCCAAAATACAAATGATATTTTGAAAAAATAAATATTGAACAAGTGACATTAACACCTTCCCCTTCTCGCTTCTGTAAAATCACGGGGTGAAATTTCCCTCCTATTTTTCCCTGATATTTCTGGGTTGGAGTGTTCATAAGTTAAGCGCTAACAAGATTAAAACTATCTATTTCTTATGTCCAGGAATCATATTTATTTCTTACTAGATGGCAGTACTAGATTATTATTAATATGTTTAGAGTTAGCTGTTTCATTTTAAACTAGATGTTAGCATAATCAAACATATATATTAGCGATTTGTTTTTGCAACCTTAGCTCAGTTACTTTGTTCCGTTTTTCGTGAATACACGTGGGTTGCATTCTGTGATAATATATATATATATATATATTATTGTATACATACATCATAGATTTATTAAGGAAATGAATCGGATTCTACTTTAAATATAAATGGATTTGAGAGTGATTCTGAAATAACTAATAGTTTTGAAAGTTCGATTAGTGAATCTGAGAGCAGTGATGATGGATCTGTGCTGTGTTACCTGTGACGTTGACCTTACATCTCATGGTTTGAAATTTATCTCTCAAGAAATAGATTACTCATGTGTTTTTACATTTTACACGAGTGTATTGAAATTCTCCTTTACCGTTTAAAACACATGTATTTTAAAGATTTTTTTATTTGATAAGAAACCAACATTCAGTCATAATAACCTTAAATGTTGGCTTTTCTAAAAAATAATTTTTTGAGTTTCAAGCTAAAATTTTTCCAAAATTTAAAGAGAAAAATACTTATATTGAACATACACGAAATTTTGTATAATTTTCTTGAATGAAAGAATAGGCGCTTTTATAAAGGTTTTTTTCAAAATTAATCGCCGTTAAGGGGCTAAAAATTTATTGAATATATATATATATATATATAAAACGTTGAATTTATACAAAACAAAATTTATGTCTTTCTTGTTAAACTAAACGGAAAAAATATGAACATACTTGTTTTATAAAGAAAAAAAAATAAAATTAGGTATAATTTAAAATAAAATTTTAAACTAACTGAAACTGTGTCATTAAGTTACATGGAAGAAACAAAATTACGTTTCATTAACTTATTTGATATTTCTTCAATAGCTTCGCACGAATTCTGGAACTACTGAAATATATTTTTAAAAAATAAGAATATTTTGTGGAATTAGATGTATTAAGTAATTAACTGTGCATATGTTTGATTTTAGATGGATTATAAATGAAAACTGACGCATGCCTTTAACTTTTCACTGTAGCTTCTTTAGCTATGTATTCTAATGCTGCAAACTAAAGCGGATCGAGTATCTATTTATTCCATTAAAATCATCTCATGAGATTCGAAATAGAAATAATGAATGCAATAAGTAAGAATCACTGGCATTTGGTGAACTGAAGGAGCTTTGTTTGATTAAGAAAGTCCCGTTGAATACGCTTTAAAATTTAAGTTTTGTGAAATTACTTGGTGATAAATACAGCAACTATAATGAAAGCAAATTGATACGTTGGTTTATAATTATTTATGTTGACAAATACTGCTGTAAGTAAATTTGTCTCTATATCTGCGTGATTAAAGTTCTTTCGGAAACTTAAGGAATGAATATTTGATAAGGTAATACAAAAATTGGTTTAGTTTGGGCAAAGTAATAAAATTTGACCTTTAAAACGCAGTTAAAATGTTGAAAATTATTAGACGTCAGCACTTTTCTTGCTAAATTGAGAACTCTTAATGCATATTTAAATTATGCTTTTTTAAAAATTGCTTTTATTATGCTTTAATTGATATGAGATAATATTTAATTAAGATAATTGAGGTGACCAGTTTTCTTACAATGAAAAGGAGGATGAAAAATTTAAGAAAAAGTTACAACGTAAATATAGGACACATTTTATTAATACAAACAAAAATATTGTAATTATGCTTGCATTTCTTTTAATTATTTTTTAACGAATATTTTTCCATGGAATGAATTTTTCTTGTCAAAAATCATTTTCTACTATATCGGAAATTTCGGAACAAAATATATTCTTCATACTGAATTTTACGGTGAGCACTGTAGCTAAAATATTAACATTCAATCTTGATTTTTCACTAATCCAAAAATCATTACCAACTGGAAAAACTCTTTCAACTGCTGCTGTTCTAGATGCAGGGTAGCACAACGTAAATTCAACATGAATAACTAAATGTTCATATGGAATGTGTTAATTTTTGAAATGGTTTAAGTAATTTCACCCATTTTGTTTAACAATTCCAGCATGTTGATTTTCCTTTTGTTCTAATTTATTAGAATTTAAATATACACATTCAGTCTTCTTTCTATTTTAAACAGACACTTGTCATCGATTTTAATATCAGGCATTTCTTTCGATACAGATTCAGCATAATTTTCTTTATCTGTCCAATTTTCTTGCGATGAAGTCAAAAAATACCATTGGAAACTGTTGTTTCCTGTGATATTTATTTCAAACCATTCTTCGACATTTTAGAAACATTTTTGGTTCATCTCTGAATACAGAAATTAACAGATCAGTTTTAAAATATTAAAAAGGAGGACCAGTAGGAGGACACTTTTCGAGGAAGGACAGAACCTGTAAAGGAGGACGGTTGTCACCTTAATATAATATTATTTGCAGCGGATACTGTACTTAAAGTAATGTAATTATTTACAATTATGATAGTGATATAGTACATCCACAGGTTGATTGTAATTAAAGTCTTACTTTCAAAATGCTGTGGAAAAAGCACCATTGGGCAGAATGATTTCCAATTTGAGCAAATTGAATAACAGAGCAATAGTATGAGATTAAAAAAGGTTTCTAAATGTATAACACTCTAAGTGGTATAACGAAAGGTAGTTTGACCACAAGGGACATTTTGAATTGAATTACGAAAGCTTTGGCGTGAGTTGCACATTGAGCCAACTATACTGTTCAATGTGCATGACTGTTTCGATTTTTTGATCGAAGAAATGACTTCCAAGTTATTGAATAGATGTGGCACAGTTAGTAAAGAGCCCATCCACGCGGCACGGTTGTACCACTTTGGACGAAAAAAATAAATATATTTTTATTTCTCATTGAGCCAAAAACCACTTAAACAGTAATAATGAAAACGCCTGTTAATTATCGCTAGACGACAATATACATATATATAGTATATATATATACCGCATCTCTCTTTTCAACTATATTAAGTTCATATTTTAAGTTATTCTGATCAGTGACTCTTTGTTTCGCAGCATTTTGAAAGTGGGACTTTAATTGTAACCACCCTCTCTTTATATATATTTACATATAAATCATATTTACTTGGCGAGTGATTGTTTTGAAATTTATGATGAGCCAGACCTTCAAAACACGCACATTTTGTTACAACAATTCACATACACAAGAAAACATAATGAAGTACGTTATCTTACTGATACTCATGAACCACTCTTTTTCCCCGTTCCACTAATATTCTCTCTCACCTCTCATTCTCCATTGTCCAGGTTATTGACCCCCATCTGCCATCTTCCGGATTGTGTTGACACCTACCCAATTGTCGACCGTCCATTCAATTATCAATACTACTCGCGTGTATGTCAATGGCAGTGAAAGAAGGGTAGGAATTCTAAAGAATATCTAGACTATAGAGTGCATGGCTTTTTTAGGTGAAGTGTGTGAAATATGGGTATGATTAGATACTTTCCTTAATCATGTGTATAATACCTACACATTTTATAGAATGACAAATGCTATTTAGGCAAATTATGAAAAATATTAATTAAAAATAGTATGTTCCTAAAAAATATAAATGTTATTTTTAAGAAATAAGGAAAGAGGTAAAAAGTTTATTAAAAATACTTAAAAAATATTGAATTTGTCCAAAACAAAATTTATAGTATTCTTGTTAAAGTAATGTTATGATTTGTTTGTAATGAGTTTATTCCGTCAGTCAGTATTGTCTAAGAGCTAAGAAACAAAACTGTTTATTTTAACAGTATCAATGAAACGGGACAACACCATTTCACGAACACTATTCTAAGTTTAACATTTAAACGCGCGTCGTTGTTTTGTGGCTAAAGTTCGTCTTAAGTATTCTTTCACGTCGTTTCCCTTCTCCTTGGCTGGATCTGGGGATCGCCACTCGCCTCTCTGCGAAGCGAGCTGAATCACCTGTCAGGGCTCATGAAGAGGTGCATTTTATATTATATATATATATATATATATATATATATATTAGTCTAATTCTCTACAAACAAGAGATAAACATCCATCAATCACATTCGAAAAACACAGACAGTATAAAAATCACACAAGGAAGAACACATGAGCAACCGAGATTAAAAATTACAAAATGGATGCTGCAGTATTATAAACAATGCTTACTTAGGACAGATGATGTATAAAATAATTTATATAAATGTGGGGTTGAACATGTTTTTTTTGGCCAGCCAACCTTCCCCCTTTATGTAAATAATACTGAGCAAAAACCTATTTAAGAAAATATCCTTAATTAAGAATTTAAATTCGATGTTAAGATGGTGCATGATTTTATGCTTTAAAATAAATCTCAAGAAAACCTGTGTGAACATATAAATTCATAGAAGAAAAGGGATATAATTTAAACAGTATCATTACCTATAAGACATTAAAAAATTTTGATGAATCCTGTATAATCACGATATGCACTTAAAGAATCGGGTTATTTTGTAGAAAATATAATTTGATAAAAACACTGAAGTGCCATTGAGTTAGGGATACTTACCTCATAACAAGTTGATCCTCCTCTGGCCTTAATAACGGCTGCCCCACGACGAGGCATAGATTCAACAAGTTTCTGGAAACGTTGCAAGGGAATAACTTGCCAAATATTGGCTAAATTTGTCCATAATCAAGTGAAGCTCGTTGGTGCTCTGTGATGACCTTTCCCGTCTTGTTCCGAAATATCCCAAAGATGCTCAATAGGATTTAAGTCTCTGCTTCAAGGTGGCTAATTTATAACAGAAAAGTAAGATGTGAATGCTCATCCAACCATTCAGTAGCCAACCGGGACTTGTGAGACCTACAGTTGTCTTGCTGAAAAACTCCATTATCGTGCGGATATCATTACAGCATAAACGAGTGGAGGTGATCACATGGAAACATTACGTACAGAATTCTATTCAATGAGGTTGGTTCACGCATCAAAGATCCAAAAAAGTGCCACCCCATACCATGATTGAATCACCATGCTCTTGTATAGTTCCAACCTGGCATGCAGGATCCATGGCATTATCAGTCTGACGCCACATTCTTATCCTCCCGTCGGTGTTAATTAGTCGGAATCGAGACTCATCACTCCATACTACTAGTTTCCAGTCCTCTACACTGCAGTCTCTGGGCTCTCTTGCCCAGGAAAGACTTGCAGCTCGATGGCGAGCATTGAGCAATGACACTCTCATAGTTCGAGGGCTTCCGAAACCCATGTGGTGAGACGAGCTTAGCACAGTCTGTTACTGACTTTACGGCTGGCACCGTCATTCAACTGGATGATAATTTGAGCTAATGTTTGGCTTCTCTAGCTATATATAAGTACAATAAGCCTGAGCCATCTCTTACCACGCACTGTCATGGCTAATTGTCCTTTGCAGTTTGCTCGATCTAGCTGTCTGACGATTTCGGAAATTGAATGGTCCATGCATCACGCACCTATGATTTGTCCACGATCGAAGGCGTCTAAATTAGGTAGTTTACACATACTGGCAATTCCAACAACTAATTCAGAACAAACACAGAGCGCTCAATTTATGCAGTTACCACAGTGCTCTTACTTGCGCGTAAATGATGCGCAGCGCCTCACAGTTTGCACAGTTTTTTGCTATCCCTAATTCATTGGCACCAATGTAAATCCTTTCCATAAAATCTTAAAATAGTGAGAACATTTTATTATTATTACATTTTTTCACATTTTTATTCGAGAATTATTTTTCTTAAACATGATAAGGAATAGTATATATATATATATATATATATATATATATATATATGTGTGTGTGTGTGTGTGTGTATAAAATTAATACGAAGTGAAAGGCTAATTTATTTTATCTTACTTTTTACCGAAAAATCAGGCGTATAACGCGCACTTTTAACACAAAAAATAAGATCGAAATTTACGGGTGCGCGTTATACGCCTGGTATAAAAATGATAGCTTTAAAATAAAAAAAAAGGATGAGCATAAGAAAAAGTACCCTTTTACTTAGTATATCGAATTAGTGTTTATTTAAAAAAATGATACTTCTTATGAACTTAAAGGTTTAAAGTTCTAAGAACATGCTATTTTGTCTAAAGCTTGGGATAATATCTCGAATAAATTACTTCGAAGCATACATAGCGTACGTGCATAGCATACGTACATTTCAGGTTTCTTGGTAAAAAAAGCAGTTCCCTTTATTCAGCGGATATACCAAAAAATTAAAAAAATGCTGCTTGAAAATGTATGTGTGCATTATACGAAGAGGTGCGTTATACACTGGATTTTGCGATAGTTATTTATGGATTTATAAAAATCAGTTATACTTCAATGTCTTATTAATATATAATTAAAAATTTTGAGCTTTCGACTTTTTTTTAAATTTTTATGGGAAGTGTGTATAACACCCCTATAAGCTTTTGATCCTGTTTTGAAAATAGATGATTAGATTTATAATATTACTTATAAATGATATAATACTGTTTATAATTTATTATATTAGGTTATTAAATTTGAATATTTTGACTAAAAATTATTTTTTTCAGCCGGTATAAAGCTATATTCTATAATTCTATTCTATCATAATCAAGTATTTTAAAATCAATCATGGGACAGTTTAAGATCCAATGTTTTTTTTG
Source organism: Trichonephila inaurata madagascariensis (assembly GCA_019973955.1). NCBI lineage: Eukaryota > Metazoa > Arthropoda > Arachnida > Araneae > Nephilidae > Trichonephila > Trichonephila inaurata. Next base: position 14,053 of record BMAV01005449.1, read on the forward strand.
AAAATATAATGTTATAATAGGAGTGTGTTTTGACCTCGAGGAAACTTAATTGAGTGAGACACTTTTTACGATATTATGAAGTACCCTCAATGTTCTCTTTTAAACTTATAATTTCCGTCGTGCCAAAACGGTGACAGAAAATATAAGTTCAGCGGAAATACTTTATAGTATAATTTGACGCTGATTCAGCATTTCTGTATTATCTCTCTTAAGGTTATTTTTTTCATATCATAAGAATTTTAAATAAAATTTTTATAATTTTATTAATATTCAACAATTGGAGTTTGTAAATCTTATTTTATGTTATTATTAATTATTTAATTAATTTTATAATTGTAGGGATAAAAATATTTCACTTTGGTTGCGATGTCCACGATCTACTTTTTTGACTCACGTGCCCGGTTGTGGGTGACCCGCCAAAAATACCTTCTTTTGTTTTTTTTTTGTATTAACTTAGTATTTATTGTATGTATTTATAAAAGGTAACTGTAATTATAATTATGGAAAATTCTGGAACTTTCGATGGCATTATATAAGAAAAGGAAATATTCAGTTTGGAGAATAAAGTCTTGAGTGTTTCCATTTAAAAGTTGTATTTTGTTTTTGTATGAATTAATAATTTAACCTATGGACAATATTATGCAACATTTTTTTTGTGTTCCAAACAAAAATATAAAAAAAAATTTTTGTTCATTTCGGTTATTTTAAAAGTTAACACCTGAATTACATTTTACCCTTCAATAAATCAATTATTCATTCGAGACTGCCTAATCCAATCTTTTCTTCAAAAAAAAAATAAATAAATAAAATATTAAAATACTTACACACTCTTTGATCCCGTTAAAATAACTTTCTCATTTAATCGAAAATGGTAATTTTACAAGTTGGTTTATGTCTCTGAATAAACCTTTACGTCGATCATCATACCACATGAATCATGTCTTTTGAAAAGTAAACAAAGTAAGAGAACAAAAATGTAAACTTCTCCTGGGGTCATTCTGAAATTAAATGGGAAAAATAAAAATTAAATTTTTCTCCCCACTCCAGAAACCGAAATATTTTATGACTCAGTGTACTAGCAAAAATCAATATTTTTCATATGTGATTCAATTTTAAAGTCTTATGGAGAACAACACAATTTCATTACAGTGATGGAGTTTTTCAGGATTTTGAAAAGTGAATGCAATAAGCATTTATGTTTTTATTTCAAAGGAAATGTTTATCTTCTTAAGAAATTTCATTGCAATTGTTTTGAATAAATTACAGAATCTTTCATGCTCTCTTCATTGCGTGGATTAAAATAACTTGTTTTTCCGGGAGACAATGAGAATTTTTGGACGTGATTAAAGAATTGCAAGTATAAAATGTTTTATATTTTTTGTTTCTAAATTTTCTATATAAGAGATGATTAAACATCTATCACGACGGGGTTTGGGGTGCAACAAAAAAACGAAGAAATTAACTAAGAAAAACCCCAAATCTTTTTTTTTCTGGTTTTCAAGAAAACTTTAAATTTGTTTTGTAGCTACCTTTATCATTATATACATATCCTCGCTTTGAATTAAAAATTTAAAAAAATTTTCATAAAAAGGTGAAAAAATATTGAGTTTTGCGGCTATTGATGACGACAAAATCAAGTACCTAAAGTTAAACCACTTGAATGTTCTCCAAACCCTTTTTTGCCACTTTTAAGTCAATGTTATGTGAAAAGCGCACCCAAAATTGTTTTCCCGAAGCTAATTAGCTTTGCTCCGTGTTTAAGAAAGATTTTTTTCTTGAAAAGCTTTAAAACATAATTTCCAACGTTTTAAAAAACCAAGGAAACATGCAAATGAAAGGTTAGATATATGGTGAACCTACCATGGCGAGATCCAAATTTATGAATGGTATTGGTGTTTTAATGAGGTTCGAGAACCCATCGAAGACAATAAACGCGTTAGACGACCTTCGACTTCATGGAACGCGGAAAATGTTGCGTTGGTGTCTGAATGTGTTAGAAAATGTCGCCGCCAAAATCTGGCACAAATAGCTGTGGCTACACACTTTTCGAAGACGTCGTTTGAGGGAATCCATTCCTCTTAAACGGACGCAGTTTTTTGGGAACCGATGACGGGTATTTTCGCAGGAAAACCCTGCATCGTCCCAATTGGAAAAAATCCCGCCCCAAATTTTTCCCGTGCCCCCAATTTATTCTTTACAACCAGACTTTTAATGTTCCATTTAAAAAAACATTTATAGAGACATTTTTGTATCATTAGATGAGTTGAAAGTAGCATCACTGTTGGAATTACGGATCAACCGTCCTCCTTTTATACCTTCTGTCCTTCCTCAAAAAGGGCCTCGTTTTTTTTCCCCCTTTTTTAATTTTTGATGATCTGTTCATTTTATTTTCAGAGATGAACCAAAAAATTTTCCAAAAAGTCAAAAAAATGATCTGAAACAAATATCACAGGAAATAACAGTTTTCAATGGTTTTTTTGACTTTCCCCCTGTAAATGGGCGATATAGAAAAATTCCAGTTTTTTTCAAAAAACTATAAACTAAAAACAAACAACTGTCTGTTTTTGGGAAAAACTGAATTTGTTTAAAATTTTAAAAAAAAAGAACAAGGAAAAAACAACATGCTGAGAAATTGGTAAAAGATGGGTGAAATTACTTAAACCATTTAAAAACGAAAAATTTTTATATCAAATGTAATTATTCTTATTTAATTTAAATTGTGCTGCCCTGGGAAATGATGGCAGTTGAAAGATTTTTTTTTAGTTGGTAAATTTTGTGAAGTGACTGTAGAAATCAAAATTGGGTGTTTATTTTTTGCTAAATGCTTTCCGTAAACAGTTTGAAGGATATTTTTTTCCGAATATTCCGATATATTAAAAAGTATGTTGACAAAAAAAACATTCAATGGAAAAATTCGTTTAAGGTAAAATTAAAAAATGAAACGCAATTAGCGTATTTTTGTTTGAATTAATATAAACGTTTCATATATTTAAGTAGTAATTTCTTCTTAAATTTTTCGTCCTTCTTTTTATTGTAAAAAAAAGGTACTTAGGGGTGGCTTAACTGTCCGAAGTCTTTGAATGCTGTCCAAAATTTTTTGTTGAAATGGAGACACTTTTAAAAAAGGATGCGCTTCAGTGCTCGTAACTATTCATGGTAAGGTTTCCGACACCTTGTCCCCGAACTTTTGAATCCTACTCTGTACACTTTAAGACTGATTAACATGTTTGTTTTATATCTGCCAGTTTTATCAGCGAGTGTAAGTATGACAAAAAATAATTTGTAACTTATAAATTATAACGGTATATATAAAGAATTACAAAAAGTAAAGGAGCATTAAAAGTATAGAAACATTATTATGTAACCCGTGCTGTTCCTATTTATGTTTTCATTTATGTGTTTATTTTCATATTTTTATGATCTAATTCTATATTTTAAAATAAAAACTATTTACAAATTTTTTTGTAGAGTTAATATTTAGATTTGAAATAGAAATAAAAAAGTACGGTAGATTTAATATGTAGATTTGAAATACGTAATAAAAAAGTACGGAATTTTTTAACCTACTTTAATAAAATATCTACGCAGTTAGAGGGTTAAAAAATTCATTATAGGCAAAGTGAAACAAGTAACTTACTTACGTAATACACCTTTTTTTCTCTTGTTTCAGTTTTAAAATGGAGCTAAAATAAATATACAATACATAATTTCATGGAAAATATAAAATATTTGTTTAATTTTAGTAATTTATTTATAAATTTTTTATTACGAGAGTGATTGTAGTAAAGAATGAAATTCATACTTCTAATTAACTTAAGGAAACATAAAAATGATTCATTTTAGTTACGGTGGTCTCTTAAAGAGTGGTCTTAAAAGTCTTTTAGGTGGTCTCTTAAAGAGTGTAAAACATTTTCAAAAATTTACTAAAGATACTTCCACTGCACGTAGAATGATAATTTTTGCACCATTAGAAGAGTACAAATTCATATTTTATAAAAATGGGAAAAGTGAAAAATGTGTTTTGGGGACGAAATTCGAGAACTTACCCCCTTACCAAATCTCACTGCCAAGTAGTACTTTCTAATCATTTTGTAAAATCAGTTTTGAGAAGTTTGTGCTGTAGAGTAAGGTAAAACCTTTTTCCTCTTTTGTATCAATAGAAACATGGCAATTTTTTTTTCTTTAAAAAATCAAATTAATATTTTTAAGGGGACATAGTACGATTTACACAAAAAATTTTAATTTAAGGATTTTCAAAATTTTTTTAGTTGCCTCTTATGTGTGTATGCTATGTTAAACCATTTTTGTGCTCAAAAATTTATAAAAAGCTAGCCATTTAATTTTTTAAGGAAACTACATAAAATTCGTGAAGTGATTTTAAAACGCTACTCCTCCTAAAAAAATTTACGCACATACATGAAATTTGATTTACAAGTACCTCATAGTATGTATAACAAAAGTTGGTATGGGTTTTGTGGTAGCATGATTGGTATTTGTACAATACTTCTTTTTATGAAGGCTTATTGAAAATTCTTTAAAAAATGTATAAATTCTGAGTTAAATTATTTTAAAAAAAATAAGTAAAGCTTGGATTCAAAAATGCATACCAATTTTTGTTACATGTACTATCAGCAATTGGTAAAAAAAATTCAAAGCATTAGGAACAATAGAAAAAAATCCTTAGCATTTTAAATGAAGACAAAATAGTTATTTTATCTTTCTGAGATAAGTAAGTTTAAAGTTTTGATTTGCCATAGGGATGTGAATAAAAACGAACGTAACAGCTATTCTAATTCTGCTTTTTTAAGTTTAGGGATTTCAAATTTAGAAATAAATACAGAAAAGATTATTTAATGAAAGTGCACTTCAAAATTAATTTTGTCCCGGATAATAAAAAATAAATTTAATTTTAGCACAATGATGAAATTTTGTATTAAGTTGATATATAAGTTTTGTATTTGTAGAATGGATATTTCATGTTGTAAACTTGAAAGCACCAATAAAAAATATTATTTTTTGTTGTTACTGCAATTCCTTTTCTAACGTATATTTAATTAAATATGAGCTAAATGGGATTTCTGCTAGATCTTATATTCTGTCAATATTTTTTCTGAAACACTACTTTATAATTTCTCTTTCAACCTTTTTACTAACTATTGTACTTCACACAAATTTTCATTAATGAAAGATTTTGAGTTTTAAAAAATAAACATCGGCTAGAGATCATCACTAAGAACTCTATTTTATTTATTAATGTGCAATAATTATAAATCCTATAGATTCTTATGCTTACTCTAACAATTGCCAAAAATGTTGACACAAGGAGAAAACATTGTATTTTTTGTAAATGAATGAATTATTTTCGATTTATTCAATAAATATCAGTTGCCTGATTTTGTTTCTTTATTAAACAACATAATTTTGATAATTTTATGTTAATAGTTGAAAATTACTGTAAAATAATAATAATAAAAAAATGTACACACAATGGTGATCAAATTCGCAGATTTTAAAACACTAAAATCTTAACACTTTATAAAATACTTTTTCGCTTTCTTAATTCATTTACACCCACTTTCTAAATTTTTTCCAATAAATTCCCAAATCAATGAAAACAGAAGTAAATATACAAATATAAATATGTTTCTTATTAAAAATATAGTTTAAATTGTATGATATACTTAGTTTTGTTATATTAACTTACTGTTAAAACTTTGCTCATGCTCTTTAAATATAATGAGTAACACACACTGAAATAAACCGATCACCTTCTTTTCGAATATATAACACACCGTGTTTTAGATAATTAGTTACTTACGATTAGTCACGTAAGTGATGATTGTAGATACAACAGTCAAGCTTTTCAAAAAGCAACAATGCCATTTCACAGAAAAGGAAGAACAATAAACCACGGCATATTTTCTGGGAAGTATTGGAAATTACTCAAAATTATTTCCACTTGGTAAATAAAAGACCGCATGCTTCACCAAAGACAAATTTTCTTAACGATTTATCTTTTCGAGCTTGCACTTGTTAATATTCCCCCACGCATTTATTTACAATGCGAATGAAAAAAGGCAGAAATGCAGTTTACTCTGAAATGACTGTGCCTTTTATTCTGGGGTGGGGTTTGTAACATAAGAAGGAAAGCAGAAGCAAAAATTTAGTTCTTCTCCAGAACAGCAAGTTGCTTCTGTATGTGTTATTCTTCATCGTAACTCTTATTTAGAGTTGGAACAAAAGCGAATAGAGTTTTCGAGTCGAAATAATTGATAACTTTGAAGATCCTCTTTCTACATTAACTTTTAATTTGGGGAAACTGTCAATAAAACTTTTATTTCCGTTTGCTTTTAAGAATAATCAGTTTTATGAAACATTTCACAGAATCGATAAGTGAATATCTTCATATCAATAAGGAATGTATAGTCAAACTGAAAAAAATATGTTTCAAATACTTTGCCACTTCTTGATAAATATGTTTGACGTCAAACTCATTTAGAGATTTAGAACAATGAGTTGGAATTTGTTTTAAAATATTACATCATAAACTAAAAAGGATACCTACAAATATCTTTACCTCATAATTATAATAATTATTATTAATAATTACCTTTTTTCAAAATTATTTAGACATTAAAAGATATTTGTATTTTAATGTTTTAAGCTCCTTGCGTTTGGATAACTTAAGAAGTTTTCTGAACCATCAATGTACACTTAATAAATATTTGACATATTACATAAATATTTATCCCACAAATTCAAGATAAATTAGGGGGAAAAAAGAAGTTAATGACATTACAGTAATAAACAATTTTATCGTTTGGAGAATCTCTTCTAATTACTTTCATTTTTCAATTTGATATTTAATTTTACATTATTTGGTTGTTTCATTTTAAAAATACTTTGAAAATACATTTATTTTCTAACTTTTGCTAAAATTCTTCAATTTTTGAGAATTTTAAATCATAGAATTTTGGAATTTACTTAAAGAATGTTTTTGAGATTCGTAGACATACATTTTATTTAGAGTAACTCACTTTTATGACACCTTTTCATTACGGAAATTTTTTTACAAAATTCAACTTATACAGTCAGCCTGTAAATAATGATTATAACAACAACTATTTGTATCCAGTATATAAAATAAGCATATTTCATTCATTTCTTAAAGATTTTGTAGCTGAGTTCAAGAACTTAAATCGCAATTTAAATGTTTTACTAAACAGAGTGCAGAACACCACACTTAAATAAAGATCTTAAGGTTTGCATCAGTGATTCCTAATCCGTTTTGTGACATATATAACAGGGTTTTATTTTAAGGAATCTCGACAAATTAGTCGAGATACTTTAAAAAGGTTAATTTAGTTATTTCAAGATAAAGCAGATTATTTTTGCCAAAATGAGTGCTGCTATTTAATCTTAAGATACAAGACGCAATGTCTTTTTTCTACCTTCAAAATTATTCGCGATTAAGTAAATGCTAATGAAGACAAATATAATGTGGAGTTCTAAATTATCATTAGTGAGACACGCTTGAAAATTATCTAGAAGTTTGTTCAAGTAAACTTTTGATATGCCTCAAAGGTCTTAAAAATAGTCAAACACTGCTAATTAGATTAATGGGTCTCGTAACAGATATGGATTGAGTTCGGAAGAATTTCTTAAAAATATATTTGCCATAAAGTTTACTTTTAAAAAATATTGTTAAGCATAATTTGGATCTGATAGTCAACCAATACAAAGAAAAATTAATTTTTCTCAAGAAAACGTATATTGATGGCATAATTTCTTTATTAAAATATTTCAGCCAATTTAAAATAATGATTGCAAATTAATTAATTTTCATTAAATGTAAAAGTGTAAATTACATTATTTTTTATTAAATGTATTATTTTATCAAATTTTTTTTCATTGTTGGTTAAAATATATTCTAAGAGCTGTAATAAAGTTAAAATAAAACTAGAAATATAAAAAAAAAAAAATTAAGTCAATTTTTACTTGGATCAACAAAGAAAATTTTTATTTTAGCTACTTTTTTATTAAATAGTTACAATCAATAAATATTTATATGCATAGGACAGAATCACAACATTAAGTGGTCATTAATTTTATCAAGTATCATTAAAGTATCGTATTGTCATCCAAAACAATCGTGTCTATAAAATTTCAATTCAACTGAATGCTTTAAAACGTGAGAAAAAAACCTTTTCACACAAGTCTTGACACAAGTCGCCAAAAATGATTCCAACGTGGCTGTATTTGTAATTCTTTAAATAATTCGTTTTAATCAATTAATTTTCATTAATTATAATTAAATTACTGTATTATCATCCAAAATAATCATGTATATAAAATTTCAGCTCAATTGAGCGCTTTAAAATGTATTTTATTTCCGATTGAAAATTCCACCAAGATAAATAAATAAATAAATAAATAATGTAGAGATTGTGAGCTAATAGTAGGAATTGAATAAGATTTTATGTTTTTTTTTTAAATTCACAGATTTGTCTGTTGTATGCTACCAGATATATTTGTATATGAATTAAATGGAATGATAAGGAAAAACTAGTTAACAATGTACTAGGTTTGCAATGATAATTACCGATCCCTAGCCCTATTTGAAAGAAAAAAAAATGTAGTTAATACTGAGTTATCGGACTGTATTTATTTTATGTAGGATTTTTTTTTATAAAACTGGAGTTTATTTAAAGAACTGCATATTCCAGAAAATAGGTCGTTGTACAGATAAGTTTTTGACATAATTAAATTCGAATATTAAAGAGAATTGTTGTTTTATTTTGCTAATCAAATCTTTTAAATCTTTTTTTTTTTTTGAAAGAAAGAGTAATATTGTACTTAAATTATTGGCGAAACACTAAGTTTTCGAATACTTTTGCCAAACGCTCTGGTCTTTACTTCTGAATTTTATTCTATTGCGTTCTAATAAGAAATTAATAATAAATGGAATGATTCACACAGCAATCCGAAAAATTATTAAAATAAAATTATTAAATGATGAAATGAAATGATTAAACAATTAAATAAAATAATTAAATAAAATTATTAAATAATTAAATAAAATTATTAAATAATGAAACAAAATTATTAAATAATGAAATAAAATTATTAAATAATTAAATAAAATTATTAAATAATTAAATAACATTATTAAATAATTAAATAACATTATTAAATAATTAAATAAGATTATTAAAGTAAATTTAATATTTAAGAAGACTTTAAATTTATAAGGAAAGAAAATATCTCGTAATATGGAGCTCTGTCGGAATAATGACATTTTATACCAATGATCGAGCTGAAGCTTTAAGAAATTTTCTATTGAAACTGAAATGACAGATTCCAGATCATTTTAATGGCTTACATTTAATTCGTTTTAAAAACCAAAAGATAGAATTTATTTAGATATCGGACTACAAAGAAATTCTATACAATAATTATCAGAAAATTTTGATATTTCATAAATAATTGTTTTCCTTAGGAGAAAGATTGGGAAAATTCGCTTATATACTCAAGACACCGGCATTTATATTTTTTATGAATATTTCAGTCCATTCTTATTTAAATTAATTACATTAAAACAATCGAGAACATTATGAGTGAATTATCCCTCTCTTTTCCCGCGTAGATGTGTGGAGGGAAGGGAAGGAATACCAGACATATTCAAAATCAAGTAATTTATTGATCAATCAAATTAGCAACACTGATTCAATTGAATTCGTCAAGAAGAGAAAGTCTCAATGTAAGCTATATAGGTGGAACAACAACGAGATGCATGAATTATAAGACTACAAATACTGACATCTTTATTTTATGATCAATTTTATTATCCCAATTAACTTAACGTTAATTTAACTTTAATCACCAATTGTCACTTTAAATCTTTCATCTATTTAATATTTGAAATATTCTATAAATTTGATTGATACTTGATCAATAGCAATCTCCCCTGACTTCTAGCTTTCTCTCTCTCCTTCTCATTGCTTGCTAGAAAACCTTGACTATATATAGTAAGGTGACCAACCGTCCTCCTTTACGGAGGACAGTCCTTCTTTTATAGGTTCTGTCCTTCTTTGAAAAGTGCCCTCCTATTTGTCCTCCTTTTCAATATTTTAAAACTGATCAGTTAATCTCTATTCAGAGATGAATCAAACATGTTTCCAATATGTCGAATAATGGTCTGAAACAAATGTCACAGGAAATAACAGTTTTCTATGGTGTTTTTAGACTTCACCGGCCCAAGTAGTGAATTTTCATAGTGCAGAAAATCGACAGTGGCCATGTCGTATAATTATACGGCATGTAAAAGATCCCTAGAGGTACTCGAGGAAAAATTAAATCCTAGTGCAGGTTCGCATCGTCAGAGCTCTGGTGCCTCCCTCTAGAGAGGAAAATGAGTCTGAAAATTACCTGCGGCGATTGGTATCCGCCTATAGGGTGCCGTACTAAAAAGAGATACAAGTTTCCGGGTAATGTACTAGGTCTGCAATGGTAAAACACAAACTGCAGTCTATTAGAAATAAAAACAAATATTTCAGTTCGTCCCAGAACCTGCATTTATTGTTTAATTTAATTTTAAGAGATGGTTTTACAATCATTAAAAATTTTTGCAAACACTGCAAAAACGGCTGTAAGGCAAAAATTTTATTCGAAATCTTGAGGTTTCATTTTCTTTAATAAAAGCTATTTATTCTGAAATAATGACTTTGCAGTCCTGAATTTATAATTCTTCGTAATCTATCAAAAATTTCACCCTTCAAGCATCTAGAAATTATCATTTCTATTTAAACCTGGGGAACCAAAGTATAATAGAAAAGGCTAAAATGCTTTTATGTAATTTCCTCAACAGCATTCAGAAATTTTCGAACACATGCTGAGACGACTTCCTTAATGAGATATTTAAATTCATGAGAAATGCCCGAGGAACGGAGTTCGACGAAATGAAGTCTATTTTAAAGCAAAAATTCTTATGCAGAGCATTTGTAAAAGAGAGCGTGAATTATTCGATGGTATTAAATTGTTTTTAAAGGATTATATTACATTGTCCATGCATAACTTATGAATGTAATTTTGAAATGGACTGTGTTTTAGTGCTTTATGAATAAACAGGATTGGACGTTCCGCAGGTTGGCTACCCCTAGTTTATAATTAAATTCATATTGTAATTTTAACGTCAAAGTACATTTTTATTGCATTGAAAGTTTGAGAAGCACTGAATTAATTTCATTTAGAATGGGACAGTGGTTATGAATTTAAAACAAAATATTTTCAAAAAATCTGATAAACATTTGGATTACGTTGAATTGAAAGCTATTCACAAGAGGACATATTTCTCCAGCTTTTCAGTGCTTAGTTTAAGTTAAGAAAATGAAGGATGAATTTTAAAATTGCTTTTAACTTTAAATGGCTGAAAATTTAAATTTTATTTAACTGTAATAAATTGAAGGTAAAAGAACTTATAAAACTTAGAAATACCTTTTAAGAAAATTGATTTTATCTGATACATAGTATAAATCATACTAAATTTGTTTTAACTCTTTAACTAACAAGTGTTTTTTTTTGATAATTTGGGCATATAAATTGAAAAATTTCTCCTAAAAAATTAAATTTTTTAAAAAAAAAATTTTGGGGAAAAAATTGTTATTTTGAATTGCATGCTTAAAATTTTTTGGTTTTGGCATACAATTCCGAGTTCCCTCCCACAAAAGTGGAAATGGGATTTTCAGTAATTTTTTTCTAAAAAAAAAGAAAAGGAGAATAAGTAACAATAAAAAAATACCTTTTCCCTACTTTTTTTTTTTTTAATTTTATTTTTTTGGATTTTTGGACTGAAAAAAGGAAAAGGGGAAGTGAATTTTTTTAATCTTAATTATTTCCCCAATTTTCCAATTCAAAAAGATTAAAAACTTGTTTTAAATTAAAATTCAATTTGAAAAAAAAATTTTTTTTTTCTTTATCAGACCCGTTTAACACGTGAAAAAATTTTAAAATTAAACAATAAATTTTGAATGTTCCCTTTTTAAAAAGAAAATGAACCCCCCCTTCAAAATTACAAAAAAAACTTTTTTAACTGACAAAAAAGAGTTATGGATAAATACTTCATTGGAATGAAAACTAATTTTTATTATTCTATATAAACTTGTAATAAATATATTTTCATTTAAGTAGTTTCAGTAAACATTTAAGACATGTAGTAAACATATTTTCTGTAAAACTTTTCAATGAATCTGAGTACATTTCAGGATATTAAATTAAGCATTTAAAAGAAATGTGTATCACACTTTTAAAACAAATTTATGTACTTAATTTTCTTTTAAAACAGTCAAAACTATTTTCTCTTGTTAAAAATTTACTTTATTGTTGAAACTGCGGTATGCTTTTGGATTTGATTTTTTTCAAATTTCATAAAAGATATTTCAAATTTATTTCCACTTTTTAAAAACTTGTCAACTAAGTACCGAATGTATAAATTGAATGTTTATTATGTTTTTTAAAAATTAAAAATTAAAAGTTTACTAGAATATTATTTTGAATCCCTCAAAGGAAACTACTATATTTTAAAGGCATAATTTTTTGAGTGTTTTTTAACTTTTATTTAGAAGCAGTCTATTCGGTTTGATGAATCAATGCTATTTGACGATGTAAGAAATTCAAAATAATTAAAAGTATTAGAAATTAAGATTCTTTTTTTGGGGTGGGGGAATAAAAAATGTCGTGTTTTCTTTACAGTATAATGAATTTCAGTACTTAAAGAATAATATACACCCTGAAGTGCCACTTAAAAAAAAAACAGGTTTTTCCCCCAAACCCGGGGGTAACGTTTAAACCGTGGGTTCTGAATTAGCTGTTGGAATTGAAAGTATGGGTAAACTGCCTAATTTAGCCGCCCTCAATCACGAACAAGTAGAAGGTGCGTGATGCATGGGCCATTTAATTTCCATAATTGTCTGACAGCTAGGAATTTCAAGGTCGACAGAGTCAAGTATACCAAGAATACAGGATAGTGGACAAAAGACTAGCTATCAGGCAAAATGCAAAGGACAATGAGCCTTGACAGTGCGTGGTGAGAGACGGCCCAGGCGTATTGTACGCGTAGCCAGAGAAGCCAAACATTAGCTCAAATTACCATCCAGTTGAATGACGGTGCCAGTCGTACAGTCAGTAGACGGATCCTGCAACGCTCGCTTCACCGTATGGGTTTCGAAAGCGATCAACGTACTACAGTACCATTGCTCAATGCTCACCATCGAGCTGTAAGTCTTGTCTAGGCAAGAGAGCACAGAGACTGAAGTGTAGAAGACTGGAAACGAGTAGCATGGTGATGAGTCTCCATTCCGACTACTGAAAGTCAATGGGAAGCTGAGAATATGGCTTCAGGCTCCTGACGCCAAGGATCCTGCATGCTTGGTTGGAACTGTAAAAAGGGATTGGGTCAATCATGGTCCAAGGTGCTTTTTTATGGGACTGTTTGGGACTTTTGGGGGATGACCAACTTTCAATGTAATTGGTCAGTAGGTTTAGGGGGGCACCCCATCTGTTTATGCTGTCTGTTTAAAAAGGAATGGGTTTTTCCCGCAAGAAACGTACATTCCCATTCCCTTCCCACTGGATGATTGGATGAGCATTCCTCTGACTTTTCTTTCATAAATTGTCTACCAGACTTAAGCCCTATTAAAAATCTTTTAATGTTTTGAACAAGGCGGAAAAGGGGACGGGAGCACCAATGAACCTTTCTGAATTAGAACAGCTTTTGCCAATATTTGGAAATCATTTTTGTGAAACGTTTCCGAAACTTATTGAATCTATGCCTTCGTGGAGCCATTATCAAGGCCAAGGGGGCCCAACTTGTTCTAATAGATATCCCAAATTCAGTGAACTTTAATGATATAAAATCTTTTATTGAATAGAACTCAAGAATAGAACTGAGAAACCTTTCAGCAAAAAAACCTTGTATTTTTTTTTTAATTTTAATTTTTTT
>BMAV01005450.1:0-10215 GCA_019973955.1 Trichonephila inaurata madagascariensis
CAGTACCAGAAGCGATTCTCAACGCGTTTTGATTTGGAGAGAGATCGGGACCCGGTTTTATCCCAGTAACATCAAGGAAAGACATCGTTACGGTGGTCCTGGAGTTCTTGTCTGTGTTGGCATTATGCTGACCGGCGGAACTGAGCTTCCCATTTTCGACAGAGGGTCTGTAACCGGGGATCGCTATTGTGAGGAGGTACTTCTTCCCCATGTGCATCTTTTCCGAGGTGCCATTGGCCCAGACTTCATCTTTATGGATGACAATGCACTGCCACATCGCACTCTTGCTGTTGAGGAGCTGCTGGAAAGTGAAGATATCACTCGAATGGATTGGCCAGCGTGCTCCCCAGATTTAAATCCCATCGAACATGTATGGGATGCTTTGGGGAGACGTATTGCCACACGCTCACATCATCCGGAGTACAACCAACAACTCAAACAGATGTTGATTGAGGAACGGGCACTCCTACCTCAAGAAATATTGCCCCAGCTCGTTCTGAGTATGCGGAGACGGTGCACAGCAACCATTGTAGTAAGGGGAGGGCATATACCATATTAAGGAACATCTGCTTGTTGTTCTTCCTGTTGGATAGACAATCATGAGTCACGATACTATGCGTTCAATAAAGCTTGTTTATGTTTGATTCCATACCGTATGCGTTGTATTCCTTTTTTCAGCGCCGATGCTTTCGTCATCCTTTACGTACATAATACTCTCCCTCATTTCAGAATTTCATGTCTCTCAGATGATTTTTCGTGAAGTTATGGCAATAAACCCACTTGTTGCTTAAGTTTTGCACACCAGTGTATATTTTTTTAAATCAAATTTAAGAATGCAAGAAATATATATTTTTTTAAATCATTTTATTCAGAACAAAATTTTTGAGACTCAATTTGTTCTTTTTGAACTAAAACGAAACTTTTTTATGTTTACAGAAAAAAACGTGTAGCAAAATAATTTTACTACAAAAAAATGTGAAAAAAAAATGCTGTTACTTTCATTATTTGATAGAAGCAAAAGCACTCTCTCTTAAACTAACTTGGGGTTTTCTTTAATATTTTGTATGCTACTAATAGCCACAAATATTTTTAATATTGATATGCAACAGTATAGTAAATGCGAACTGCCACTAGAGACAGATATTAACTCTACGAAGCAACCATATTGCTGACTTTGTGCTTATTAAGCTGAGGAACTATTGTCAGTAATATAAATTAATTTCCACTCGGATACGGAATAGACTGGGATGTATCATTTTGAGTTTTGATATATTTTCCCTTTAACCTCTTAAGTGGTCAATTCTTTTGTTCAAAATATATCGAATTTCTTTTCAGTAAATAGCAGTTCTTTTGTCAATAAATAGTTTATGTTTTCAGAGATTTTATGTTTGTAACCTTAATTTTGGACATGAGTGTATATATGTACCCACAAGTTGTAAGATTTGTAAAACTAAATCTTACAGTACAATGGGGATAGAGATAATATCTGCTTTTTTAAAACTATTTTTTCATTTGAATTTCTTCTAAAGCCACAAACTGCGCCTTGTCTGGATGGTCCCTGTTCCTCATTGAAAATTTTTAAGAATCTAAATTCCTTCCTTCACCACAAAGAAAGTTCTGGATGAAAAGTATTTCAGTACCATGGACATATTAGATCTCTTAAAAACACTGTACTGATAATCTCACTATAAGAATTAAAAAGGTGTAAAAGTCAAAGATAGAAAGAAGAAAATATATCAGTGCCCGTACAGAGTATAGGCAAACCGGCTGTAACTAGCTTTCGATAAACCGTAGCCTGAGATAGGTTGACTTCTACATAATAGATTGTGACATCACCTATCTTCACCTCCACAATTTAGTCATGGAACTGGAGGGGAAAGAAATATTCTCCACCCCCCTGCACCCGTGGTTTCAACTGTGACCACCCGCAAGACTTTCGGATCCACTGATTTAACGAGCACGTGCCCCGTGTGTACTCGGAGGATATTTGGTGGCATCGGGCATCGAAACCAGGCCTTCCGATCTGGAGTCCGATACTCTAACCACAGGCTACCCACGACCGAAAAGTTTAATAATACGTAAATATGGCTAATTTGAAAATATATTGTGCAAAAAAGAAAATAATAACATATAGAAATCAACTTATAAAATCAATTATAAAATGAAAAAAAAATATTCAGTAAAAAGTTAAGCTAAAAAATTTAACCAATTAATGAATGGTGAAGATTATGTACTGGAGATTAAAATGAAAAAAATAACAGGTATCATTTTACAGTAGTAGCGCCATCTATATAACAAAAGTATGAAGCTAAAAGAATATATACAAGATCAAATATATAATCTATGAGAAATCACACTAGACAACAGCTCTCCTTTGAGTGGTTGTAAGTTACGGCTTTAAATTACTTCAATTATTTGAAATCATCTTGATCAAAACATTTTATTATTTGAACAGACCATAGATGTGTGTTTTCATAAGGAATAACTATTCCCCCCCTTCCGACATCACATTTTATTCAATACATGCTATGTTGTAAATTTAGACATAAAGCACATTTGGTTCTCTTTGTTCTATATTCCGACTAATGTTTCCACCACCACCAGTCATTTTTAATAGAGCTTAAAAGGATTTCATCCAGTCAAAACACCATTACTTTCAATTTCGGTTTCAGTAAACAAAACTGGCTTTTGTGGATAATTAAGCTAATTAATCTGCCGAAACCGAAATACGCATCTCTTAAAAGCTGTAAAATTTCTAACAACGTGCCTTTTAATGTGGATCGACTTAATTAGCTAGGATTTCTTAGTGTTCTTCGATGCTAATGATAATATAAACAATAGTTCCTTATTTCTTCAATTGGATAGTAACAGTTTATTTCGCTACAAGTTTTAAGCAAATTGAGTATTCTGCTCTTTCAGTGATGCATCGATAGCTATGTGAACAGGGGGAAATTAAATTAGTTGATATGTTTCATTAAGTCGAGTACTCTTTAATCTATTCAAATAAATCTAGTTGTGTTATTAATTATTTAAATTTAATAACTTTCATATCTATACGCTGAATTTGCTCTGTAGTAATTTTCCAAAGTTTATTAGTGAATTAATTCTCTTTAATTAACAGTTTCTCTGTCGCGTCTTTGTCTTTAATAGGAAATAGTTTTAAAGATCGTGGAAATTAATTTAAAGCCTGAGTTATAGAAAACCTCGATTCGCGTTAGTGTAAGGGTTGGTGGAATAAAAGGCTATCACATTAAAGAACAACAATTTCTGTGTCTGAAACTTTCACTTACAATCAACTTTTAGTAAAGCCTGTGGGGAGCTACTCAGACTTATCCTACTCTAAATATAATATAATAAATATATTCTATATCCTCTCTAAGTATCTCAAAGGCCTGACCATTGACCATCAGGTCATTAGGCAATGAGCTCTCAAAAAAATACCTTTTTACAATACAGTCTAAATTCCTAAGTGCAGAGCATACATCCAAATGAGCAGCGTCCATGACTTGTCCAGATTCACTCAAAACACATAAAGGTGAGACAGTTGTAACGTCGTCAGTCATTCGTACACAAGAAAATTTGTTACAGCCATACTTTAATATATTTAAATAAATAAAATTTATTAGCTTCAAGGAATATTCATTAAATAGGCCAAAGCCGGGCGGACAGTCTTTATCACTAGCAGGAACAGTCCATAGCTTTTCCGGGCTCCAGTGTACTCCATGGCTCTATCTCTCCAAGTCCCCCGCTCCGTCCAAGTCGCTCCAGGTTTTCCCTTCTCGTCCGGTCGTCTTTTTTTTTCTCTCCGTCCAAATTCACCCCTTTTAAACACCAGGGGCGGGTCCACCACGCGCCCCTCGTTCTCCTCATTGGCAGGTCAAAATAGAAAAGGGTCTGCCCTCGTCTTCCTCATTGGCAGGTCAAAGAATAGGTCTGCCCTAGCCCCCGGGCCACCTGCGTCCCTCAATTTCGCGGAAAACACGAACACATTCACCATCCGTCTGGAATCCAAGGGCGCCATAACTCACATCTATTCATCTCACACCTGGGCTTCACAGCCCCACTCTCAATGCATCGTCTTCTATTCAAAACTTTCATAAAGGAATGCCTATCGACATCGACATTCCTTAGCCATTGTATATTCCAGACCAGATGTCTGCGCTGGTCCAAGGCCAGTTAAGAAACAATGACCCCATGGCCACCTGCACCTGTCATCCAACATCTGTTTGGTGATGGATGGATAGGGTGATTTCAGATGAATTGACAGGGTGGGGTTCACATCAATTGAAGACGTCACACAGTTAAATGGCAACGAAACAAACAAGGACAAAGGCAGTCATGGCCAGTCAATAGTCGAAACTCAGCCACAGCAGTAGTACGAGGAGAATCCAAGACATAGTCAGGCTTTAATAGCACCCTGTGATGGGCTCACGCGTCTTTTCATTTACATGTCCCTTGGGTTCTTTGGGGCCAGAATTAATGGCAACTCTTTTTCAACCAAACCCAAGAAGTGAAGCGTGAAGGAAAAATGCAAGTTAGGAAGCTTTTAAATATCAGAAGTTAGAGTAAACAGTGTGGAAATTTGAGGAATGTTATGATAATCAATGATTCAAGAGTGAAGAAGTTTGAGAAAGATTAAGTGACAGCTAGCAGAAGTTATTCCTGACATAGAGCCATTAGATCAAGGTGCATACTATTATACTCCAGTAAAGACGCAACTTCCATTAAGATTGGATCGGGTGATTGAAATTAAGGTAGGATTGACTATTTAATATTATGATCTGTGATAGTATTGGAATTGAGTTTAGGTGAGTTAGTTATTAACAGTGGTCCAGGTTACGTTATTTCGGTAATATATATATTGCGTGTTTTGCTACCGTAGATTCTCTCACACATATTATTATTATCTAATCTGTTAGATGTTTAAGTTTTAAGATCTTAATAAAGTCAAATTAAGATCATGACAGCTCCTAGTTCTTCATTTATTCCTACACCTCTAGCTCACGCTGATAATCAAAGAGAAGGGCACCCGAGGAGGGTAACTTCACAACCCTCCAAGGTTTATTTTAAGAAGTACTGGCAGCTACACTCCAAAAGCAATTTTTATAGATCTTATTAATTTCTAGCTTATCAAAGTGCAGAGGTAGGTCTTTAGAAGACCTTTGGAGAATATCCGTGCCTCTTTTTGCCAAGATTTCGGTCATCTCATTTCCCCAAAGACCACAATGGGATGGCACCCACTGGAGAGCAATCTCTAAATATTTATACATTAAACCTGTTTTTGTGCGGTAGATAGGGAATGCATAAGAAAACCTCACACAAAAAAATTTTAAATTTCATGAATTCTTACATGTAACAAAAACATTTTAGTACGACATACTATGTTGTATGCGGCATAAAGGGACAGCATAAAAAATCGCACTTATTATTCGTCAGTTATTTACGAAAGACATTAGAAAGTGCATTTCGTAAATAGTTGAATTAATTTTACGCAAAACTCAATTACTTCCGAAAAGTATGAGAAAGTGCTTCCAAACAAAATAAGCAATTAATTTTTTTTTTTTTTTACACATGGAAACATTTTAAAAACATTTAATTTCTCATTGTATGCATGGAGAAGATTTCACACAAAATGCACATACATAATTCACTGATACTCGCCTTATTCAAAAACACGCATCTTCTTGTGATTAATTGGTTCAAAATAGTTTTCGTCACTTGAAGATACGATTGTAATTGATTTAGTTTCAATTGATTGATTCATTATCTGCATTTTCGGGAGACGGTTTTTCACAATTAACAGAGAGTCTTAAAGTGTATGTTTGAGCACTACTAGAAAATATAACAGTGGCACTAACGCCATCCCCCGTTGAAATTCATACACTACATTGAAAAATCATACAAAAATGAAATATCATAAAACAAATCGCTCAAAATAAAGTCGCATAAAAAAGAACAGCACAAAAACAAGTTTTACTGTATAATGAAAAAATATACTTATGCCCAAAATTAAGATCACAAGCATGTTTTTCAACATAATTCTTAATTGATCCGAGTAAAACTGATAGAATTTTTATTTTATATATATTGAAGAAGAGGTAGAAGAATATCAAAAGGGAAAGAAGTTGTTCCTTTTAAGAAAAAAAGTTGTTTAACGTTAGTTTTTGCAGAACAATTGCTTTGAGACCGTTTAAACATATGGGATTTTTGTTAAAAGTTTTGTGAATATTGCATTTAAACAAACAAGTTAACCTGTTAGCAGTGAGAATGACTTCTCACAATTGTTTAGATTATTGCTTCAATTGGAGAGCCGTTGATAGGATTAAAGCTGGCCAATCTCAAGTGGAGATGGCTTGATGGTTACAAAAGTTATCGAAAGTGGACTCTTGGCTGTGGAATCCATTAAAAAAGGTGTACTTTCAACAGGAAGATCGTCCAAGGCCACCTCTCGCGAACTCAATTCAATTAACTTGATATTAGGGGTGGCCAAGCCAAATGACCTTGTTGCCTTGTTTCGGAAAAACAATAATCTCGCTAGCTGTGCGACATGGCCATCGTTCGATAGCTATGTCGTGGGGTTTCATCGTAAGTTAGAGGAAGAACGCGAGAGATGTGTGTTGTCACAGCTGCATATAAAAATATGTATCTTTATATCAGATTTTTTTGAGCCCATAACAAACATTTATTGGAGTAAAAATTTATAAAACAGAAGGAATTATTATTATTTTTTTCGTTATTCAATTCCTACTATTAGCTCACACTCTCTTTATATTTATTTATTTTGTCTTCGTAGAGTTTTCAATCATTAACAAAATACATTTTAAAGAGCTCAATTGAGCTGAAATTTTATATACATGACTATTTTGGATGACAATACAGTAATTTAACTATAATTAATAAAAATTAATTGCTTAAAACTAATTATTTAAAGAATTAAATAATTAACGTTGACATTTTTTGGCGACTTGTGTCAAAACTTGAAAAGGTTGTTTTTTTTTCACGTTTTAAAGCATTCAGTTGAACTGAAATTTTATATACACGATTGTTTTGGATGACAATACGATACTTTAATGATAATCAATAAAAATTAATTACCACTTAATGTTGTGAACATGTCCTATGTATACGTTACCGGCAAAGTATGAAATCCGGCATTGTATAGAATGCTTAAGACTAGCCGGCAATGTATGAAATGATTCTTATTCCACACATTTCCTAGGCATTCTATAGAATGCCTAATGAGAAACCGGCAAAGTATGAAATATATCTCCGATTCCTTTCGAATATTGCGTGGCAAGGCACGAGACTTTTAACGCCGGCCTCAGGCTCAGAATTTGTCAGTTGCACATTGTGGTTTGTTTGGAGTTTCAAAATACTCAATTTTACTTAAACTTTTTCAGCAAAAAATTGATTTTTTCTTGTGCTGCATGAAAACGGAGAAGCAACTTGTAGTGTTGGAGAAGGAGTCATTGTCTATAGCAGGGGTAGTATGGCACACGTTACAATTATCAGTGGCACTCAGCACTACTCAACAAATTTGTCAATTTTTGAATGAACTTCATAAATTTGTAATAGACCTTATTTGACAAACATCTCCAGAATATGGACAAAAGGAATTATGAAAAAATTTGAAAGAATAAGAATGGTCTTTGCGTAAAAAATGAAATGAAATGTAATTCAAAATGCCATTCAAGCCTACCATATTCAAATAATAAATTAATTTTAAGTTCTTATTTTTTATTTGAAAATTTTGTTTTCCTTAATAAAAAAAGACAAATTTTATTTGGTACAATCTTCTTTTTCCTTTACGTATTTTGAATAATTTTTAATGCCATTCTCATTATTTTGTCAGAATAGCATTTGTATTTTCTTGAAATGTACGTCATTGATATAGTAACCTTATCATGACCTCATTTCATACTTTGCCTAAACAGCTTTAGTCATTCTATAGAATGCCTAGGCAAAGTATGAAATAATTCTCTTACTTCATACTTTGCCTAAAAACGTCCGGCATGCTATACAATGCCTAGGCATTCTATAGAATGCCGGCATTTCATACTTTTCCGGTAACATATATACATATTTATATTACTTGTAAATATTTAATAAAAAGTAGCTAAAATAAAATTTTTCTTTGTTGATCCAAGTATAGGAATTGACTTAAATTTTATATATATATATATATATTACTTGTTTTTCATGTATACAAACACAGATAATATAATAACCATAACGTTATGGTTAAATAATGTCTAATTTATTTTTATGAGATATTTGTTTCTTAATTATTTTACTTATTTCTTGCAAGTCAATCTCAATGCGTATGCTTGCACGAACTAATTAATGTTACATGCTTTTGTCCGTTAAATTTAAGCGTGACTTATATTGGAAAAATTTTATTTTCTTAAAAAAAGATTTGCAGGGTTAAGGTGTTCCAAAAGCGCTCATACTTTTTGTACCGGATCTCTTAAATTGAAAATTTTTTTCATGTACTGTTAAGCAATATTTTCCAATTCTAAGTATATGGTAAAAACAGAAGTAACGTGATAAAATAGAAACATTTATAGGACTTATTTGTTACAAAACACTACACTAAAAACAAAAATATTGTTCAAAATAATCGTATTTTGTTAAGTTGTAATGAATTTCGCAGGCAGCAAAATTGTTGAAGGTCAGCCGCGGGTTGGCCACCCCTGCTTTCAGTAGTAGCTCTGATTTGCATAAATCCCGTTTCCTTTATATAGAATGAGGTTATCAAATTAAATAGTTTTTTAGAAATATTTCCCCAAGAGGATTAGTAAAAGGGCATCAAGAGAACTCAATATAAAGTGAATAAAAAAATTTTTAAAAAAACTCTGCAATAATAAGGAAAGGTGTTTATCAATATGTTATTAGGTTTAGTTCTAATTCTGAAAAAAAAAAATACAGCTCTCCGTTCTTCTGTTTCTTTTTCCACTTTTTCCATAAAACTATTGAATTTAAAGGTACATCGCAGGTGCCTAAAAACTCCTATATTAATGATTTGTAAGTTTATTACACAAAAAAATGCAAACTTTAATATAATTATATGATAATTTAATGTAATAACGGTATATATATAGTTTTTATATCGTTTTTATTGTTGCTGCTTCTTCAACAAGCCCTAAGCTATGATTTTTTTCTTAAGAAATAAATATAAGTGTAATAAGTATCAAACTAGTAGGACATTTTTATGATGTCCAAAAGATACCAATTTAGTTTTCAATACATGTTCACACACACACAAATGTATTAAATACATAAAAATCAGTGTTTAAACTCTTAGCTGGAATCGTCTTTCCTAAATTAAGTAAACATTATCATCTGCCTTTTCTTTGATAACTTTTTGAGTATATCTTTTATTAACATAAATTTAAAAAAAAAAATTGTTTTTTTTTTTTTTTTTTTTCGTATTTTCTGTTAAGAAATATTTAAGAATTATACAAAGGATTAATTACTTATTGTAACATTGTAAAATATATATATTGATCTTTCCTCTGCCTATTTTTTTTATCTATGACTAAAGTGAATACCGGGTGTTTCTAAAAGAATATTGGAGTTTTAACGCTTTATATATTTACCACATATAAGTTATAAGTATAATTCATACATTGATTGAAAGAATAACTTAAACAGTTTTACTTACAAGTTTACAAATGTTCAATGTGAGCCCCGTTCGTCACACGGCACAAATCAAAACGAGTTCATCCAAAACTTTTTTCTGTAATTCTGAGAAAATTCTTGCAACATCTGCTTCCATCCTGTGTCTTAAGTTTGGAAGGTCATCCGGTAGCGGAGGAACGTACACACTTCCTTTATGAACCCCTACAGATAAAAGTCACATGGCGTCAGATCGGGTAGACGTGGAGGCCATGCGATACAAGCTTGATCGGGAGGACCTTTGCGGCCAATCCATTGGTTAGGTACAGTGATATTTAACCAATCGCGTACTGAAAGAGGCCAGTGAGGCGGTGCACCGGAACGGAAATTAGATAATCGCGGGCGCCGGCGCCGCGAGGCGCCTATTCCCGGAAGAATGGGAGAAATAGAAAAACCATATTAATGAAAAAATAAACAAATAACGCGATCTCACTCGAAAGGTGAGGGATGAACGTACCCCCAAGCACAGCGTTCTATCGAAGCAGAGCGCTGGCGGGGTGGAAGGGAGGAGCGCAGGAAGGGGTGCGGGGCGGCCAG
>BMAV01005450.1:37125-54491 GCA_019973955.1 Trichonephila inaurata madagascariensis
TATGCATACAATTATCATTTTACCAACGGCATTGCTTATAAATACAAACAATGTAACAAATTTAAAAAATGTCAACCCAACAAAAGTTAACAATTCCAAATTTACTTATTGATAAAAAAATAGTTTATATATAAGGCTGATCTAAACTTTTTTTAATCCTATGCATCTGTACCGATTCCGTCATCCTCACTATCTCCATGCTTTGCTTTGTGATAAGAATTATATTCAATCGCCACTTGATTGAAGCTTAGAAAATGTCTGACATCGCATCTTGAACGTAAGATACTAACAGCTACAGCAATAATAAAACGTACAATCTCGGATCTTTCAAGTCTGATCGCATGAACGCATAATTGGCAAATGAAAGATATGAAATAGAAATAAGTATATTGATCTTCCGGTTCTTCTGTGTTCATATATTCTCTCAAATAAGGGTGTATGTAGATTTCGGCTTCGGTTCCTGGTAAATGAATCCATTCTGGTTCGTATTGTGAAAAATGTTCTACCATACAGTGATGGGTTAATGCTGTCTCAATATTTCGTGAAAGCAGAGGAGTAGCGGGGGAAATTTCATATATACTTACAGGTGGTTCCCAGTTCAAGTTGTTGTATGCTAGCACGGTAGAAAGAGCTTCTTGTAAAAATCGAGTGATAAAGTGTATGGGTAAACTGTTCATGTTGAAATACGGAGCGAGGAGACAACTTGGATTCTAGATAAAACTTGGTTCGAATATTTGTGTAGAAGCCAGAACATAAAGAGACCACAGATTGCTGATTAAATATATCAATGAGATGCACACAAATTGTTCGAATAGAAGGAATAAAATATCAAATTAAGGAAATTATTTAATATTTACTGAAAGGTTTCGAAGTTGATTAGTTGATTGATTGGAAACTGTATCGTCAGAAACTATTGTTTCAGGTGCAAGGCTCTTATGTTTTACGGTCTTTGTTTGGGCATAAGAGTCGCTTGCAGCCCCCAATCCCATATCTGGCAGTGAATTTGATGATTTGATTGATTGAATATTAACGTCGCACTGTTCAGCTACACGAGGGCTTTTGGCGACGGACCACGTAATTTTGAACCATGGTCAATTGACGTGGACGACACCTGAGCTAGCACCCCTTCTCCTAACTACCACACCACACCAACGGGAGGACGTTTCAGCTCTCGACAGATTTAAGGGGCATCGCTGCCCTACACGGCGGGGTTTTAATGGTACTGGGCTCGAACTCGTGACAAGGCAAGCCACAATCCGATACCTATACCACTCGGCTACCGCGGCCACCTCTCAATGGTGCATAGCAAGTGTTGACAGAGTCTCTCATTGGCTGCCCGAGGGGATCTTAATTGATTGAATATTAACGTAACACCGTTCAGCTGCACGAGGGCTTTCGGTAACGGACCACGTAATTTTGAACCATGGTCAAGTGACCTAGATGACACCCCTGTGATTAATTATTTATATTTAATAACTTTCATATCTGTACGCGGAATTTGCTCTGTCTTTGTAATTTTTCATAGTTTAATAGTGAATTAATTCTCTTTAATTAACAGTTTCTCTGTGTAGCGTTCCTTGACTTAAATAGAAAATAATTTTAAAGATCGTGAAAATTGAAGCCTAAGTTATAGAAAACCTCCATTCACGTTAGTGTGAGTGTTGGTGGAATAAAAGGCCATGATTAAAGAACAAAAATTTCTGTGTCTGAACCCCTTTCACTTACAATCAACTTTTAGTAAAGCCTGTGGGGAGCTACTCAGATTTATCCTACTATAAATATGTAATAAATATACTTTATATTCTCTCTAAATATCTCAAAGGCCTGGCCATTGACCATCAGGTCATTAGGCAATGAGTTCTTAAATACCTTTTTAGAAAAGAGTCTAAATTCCTAAGTGCAGAGCTTGAGTTCAAATGAGCAGCGTCCATGACATGTCCAGATTCACTCAAAACACACAAAGGTGAGACAGTCAAATGGAAACGAAACAAACGAGGATAAAGGCAGTTTTGGCCAGTCAATAGTCGAAACTCAGCCACAGCAGTATTACGAGGAGAGTCCAAGACACAGTCAGGCTTTAATAGCACCCTCCAAGGTTTATTTTAAGAAGTACTGGCAGCTACACTCCAAAAGCATTTTTTATAGATCTTATTAATTTCTAACTTATCACACACGAAGTGCAGAGGCAGGTCTTTGGAAGACCTTTGGAGAATATCGATGTCTCTTTTTGCCAAGAATTCGGCCATCTCATTTCCCCAAAGACCACAATGGGGTGGCACTCACGGGAGAGCAATCTCGAAATATTTATACATTAAATCTGTTTTTGTGCGGTAGATTGGGGTTAAATAAGAAAACCGCACAAAAAAATTTTTAAATTTCATGAATTCTTACATGTAACAAAAACATTTTATATAGTGCGACATACTATATTGTATGCGGCATAAAGGGACAGCATAAAAAATCGCGCTTATTATTCGTCAGTTATTTACGAAAGTCATGATAAAGTGCATTTCGTAAATAGTTGAATTAATTTTAAGCAAAACTTAATTATTTCCGAAATGTATGAGAAAGTGTTTCCACAAACCAAATAAATAATTAAATTACACACTGAAACATTAAAAACATTTAATTTCTCATTGTATGCATGGAGAAGATTTCACACAAAATGCACATACATAATTCACTGATACTCGCCGTATTCAAAAACACGCATCTTGTGATGCATTGGCTCAAAATAGTTTTCGTCATTTGAAGATACGATTTCGATTGATTTATTATCTGCGTTTTCGGGAGACTGTTTTTAACAATTAACAGTGTCTTAAAGTGTATGTATGAGCACTACTAGAAAATATAACAGTGGCACCAACGCCGCCCCCCCCCGCCCAGTTGAAATTTATACACTGCATAAAAAAATCATTCAAAAATGAATTACAGTGAGACCCCGCTTAACGCGGGGTATACGTTCCATCAAAGTTCAGGGTAATAAGAAACAGTGTAGAACGATGTTATCTTATCATGTAAATAAAGGGGTTATGAGAAGATGGGTAGAAAATTAGTCAAGTATTTTACCATTAAATTTATTAATTATTTTTTTATAACAATAAAACAAAAATTTATTTCTTACAAATATAGAAACATTATAAACGACTATACATATAAAAATAAATAAAATTCCAAGTCAGTATGTTTACAATTCCGATCATTCAGTCTCTTCTATACTTTCAATTTTCTGCCTTTTTATCAAGAAGGTATATTGGCTTAATGGCAAATTGCTTTCAATTTAGTCGTCAATCCATATAGAAAGTTGTTTTTCTATTTCCTCTATTGTATTATTTTTAGAACGCATAATTCTAGTTGCTGAGCTTGTCTTAGTTGCAGTTGCCTGTGACAGTATTTTTTTCTTTATTCTTAAGAATGGTCCTTATTGTTGAAGTTGCGAAACTCAATGCAGCACCAGTCTGAGATTGACATCATCAGTATCTAATCTTTTAAACACTTGCATTTTAGTTTCTAGTGAAATACTTTTTCTTGTTGCTTTATTTTCATGTTTTTTATTATCACTCATGATAAAAACTAAAAATCATAATATTTTCCACTATTGCAATCGTTATATTGTATAAATTTATGCTTACAAAAACGTCAACAAGTATTTGAAACGCTGAAAATACGTTCGTATAATACCGCAGGAAAGAAGAAACACAGATAAACTGCTTCGGATATTGGGAAGCATAACGCTGCATATAATTTCAGGGAACCTTACAATTAAAATAAAACAGCGCTAAATGAAACAGCGTTAAGCGGGGTCTTACTGTATCATAAAACAAATCACATAAAAATAAAATCGCATAAAAAAGCACCACACAAAAACAAGTTTTACTGTATAATGAAAAGATATATTCACGCCCAAAATTAAGATCATATAAGGATGTTTTACAAAATTCTTGATTGATCCGAGTAAAACTGATAGAATTTTTATTTTATATATTTCGAAGAAAAGGTAGAAGACTATCAAAAGGAAAAGAAATTCCTTTTAAGAAAAGAAGTTGTTTAGCGTTAGTTTTTGCAGAATTATTGGATTGAGACCTTTAAGCATAAGGGATTTTTGCTGAAATTTTGTGAATATTACATTAAAACAAACACGTTAACCTGTTTTAGCAATGAGAATGAATTCTCATAGTCGTTTAGATTATGGATTCAGTTATAGCACCGTTGATAGGATTCAAGCTGGCCAATCTCAAGTGGAGGTGGCTTGATGGCTACAAAAGGTATCGAAAATGGACTCCTGGCTGTGGAATTCATTAAAAAAAGTTTACTGTCCACAGGAAGATCGGCGAAGGCCACCACAGAGAAACGATGTCTACCCATGATCGTTATTTGGGATTATATATATATAAGCCAGTGCTTCTCAAACTTTCAATATCTGCTATTCAATATTCAGTCATTTTTTTCATCGCCCCCCCCCCTTCCATACAACAACAATGTATTAAATTAAATAATACTATACTTTGAAGCTAAATCTGCAATACGACTTTAACGTCTTAAGTGCAACTGATGTATATAAATGTCTCGTTAAACCAAAGTGATAATTGCCCTTGACGTATATATACGTCTTACCGAAGTACGATCTTTTCTGTGCACTGCTATTCATAAAATTATTCCAAAGGTTTGGAATGCAAAAAAAAAAAAAGATTTTGATAGCGTTTACAAGAGTTTACTTATTTCAGAAGATTTGCTTATATATACCTTTTCTTGCCCCCTTCCCCCCAAAATACATTACATAAGTATGTCTACGTGGAAAACGCAGGCAATGGGGGAGCAAATCATGTATTTTATTTTATAGGTACTTAAGGAATTAATTATAAAACGGAAAAATATATATTAATAAGTGTTAATTTTTGTTTATAATTTTATGTATTAGAAGGAAATGGTGTCAATGGGGTAATTATTATACTTATTCTTAACTTAATATTGCTAAATTAATTATAAAATACATTGTGCAATATTGATACATTTATAAGTGTATTATATCAGTGTAAATGTGGATTTGTTTCTTATTATGTCAGAATGTATTTGTTTTCTTTCAACAAATTAATAACTTTTTTTAAATAATCCTTTGTTTTCGACTTTTCATTATGCTCGGTCCCCCTTAGAGAATAATCACTCCCCCCTAAAGGGGCGCGCTACAATGTTTGAGAAATGCTGCATTAAGCGCACGACAACATAAGCGGACAAGGGCCCCTCAGCTTACTCGTTACCTTTTTGCTATATCTAGAAGAAAAATTTCCAGTCAAACAGTCCACAGACATCTTGCAGACTGACCTTTACCACCAGCATGCAGTAGTGTGTGTTTTCTTGATGGCATCTAACAGGAAAAAAACAGTTATTACAGAGCCAAAAACAACAGTCATGGGTACCACAAGAATAGGGGCGTTATTTTTAGATTCACCAACCAGGCAGATTAATTCTCACATCTGGAAAGAAAGTGAAGCTCATTTTCATTCCTTCTATGTAATAGAATTTGACATATTTGGTTTCAAGAGAATCCTTGTGAAGGGAGGCATAATCCTGGGCAGTCGTATACCACTATACATCCCCTCACTACCCTCACTGTTAAAATCTTTCCCATATTGTCATGTTGGTATATTCTTTCTCATATTATAATATGTCTCTGTGCAAATTTCGATGCCCCATAGTGAATAGTTCAACAGTTTTCACAGATTCTACGTTTATGACTTTAATTTTGGACATGAGAGTACTTATCATTAAATGCAGATGTTCAGCTTGATTCTATGAACTCGAACCACAGGGCTCCTAATCCTTTACTGGATACACTTATAATTTAAATATAAGATATAATTTAATTTAATGTCGCTGCGTCCAGTTGCTATCTTCCTTTCCTCTCCCGAACTCAATTCACTTAACTCTATATCAGGGGTGGCCAACCCAAATGACCTTGTTGGCCACTTCGGAAAAACATAATAACCTCACTGGCAGCACATAAAAATATGTATCTTTATATCAGATTTTTGAGCCCTTAACCAACATTTATTTAAGTAAAAATTTATAAAATAGAATGAATTATTATTATTGCTTTCATTATTTTTCATGTGTATACAAACATAGATAATATAATAATAATAACGCTATGATCAAATAACGTCTAATGTATTTAATTAATGGGATATTTGTTTCTTAATTCTTTCCCTTATTTTTTGCAAGTCAATCTCAATGCGTGTTTTTGCTCGAAGTAATTAATGTTACAGGTTTTTGTCCGTTAAATTCAAGCGCGATTTGTCATGGAAAAATTTTATTTTCGACAAAAAAAAAAGATTTGTAGGATTGAGGTGTTCCAAAAGAACTCACAAGTTTTTGCACCGAATTTCTCAAATTGGAATATTTTTCAAGTAATGTAAAGCAGTATTGTCCAATTCTAAGTATAAAATAAAAACAGAAGCAATGTGATAAAATAGAAACATTTATGGGACTTTTATTTGTTACAAAACACTACACTAAAAACAAAAATACTGCGCAAAATAATCGTATTTTGTAAAGTTGTAATGAATCTCGCGGGCAGCAAAATTGTTGAAGGTCGCCCGCAGGTTGGCCACCCCTGCTCTATATAGTAGTTCTAACTTGCATAAATCTCGTTTCCTTTATATTACAGAAAGAGGTTATCAAATTAAATAATTTGTTGGAAATATTTCCCCTAAAGGATTAGTAAAAGAGCGCTAAGAGAAGTCAAAACAATAAAAAAAAAGTCTTCAATAATACGCAAAGGTGTTTATCAATGTGTTATTAGGTTTAGTTCTAATTCTGAAAAAATACAGCTCGTCCTTCTGTTTCTCTTTCCACTTTTTGCAAAAAAACTATTGAATTTAAAGGTATATCGCAGGTGCCTCAAAACTCCAATACTAATGATTCGTTAATTTATTATACAAAAAATACAAACTTTAATATAATTATTTGATAATTTAATGTAATAACGGTATATTTTTATATCATTTTTATTGTTGCTGCTTCTTCAAAAAGCCCAGAACTATGATTTTTTCTTAAGAAATGAATATAAGTGTAATACGTATAAAACAAGTAGGACATTTTTATGATGTCCAAAAAAATACCAATTTAGTTTTCAATGCATGTTCAAATGTTTTAAAAACGCGTAACACAATCAGTGTTTAAACTCTTAGCTGGAATCATCCTTCCCAAATTAAGTAAACATTATCATCTGCCTTTTCTCTGATAACTTTTTGAGTATGTCTCAATTTCTTAACATTCGACTAAAAAAAGTATTGTTTTTTTCCTCGTATAATTTCTGTTAAGAAATATTTAAGAATTCTGCAAAGGATTAAATATTTATTGTAACATTGGAAAATATATATCGACCTTTTATCTGCCTATTTTTTTTTTATCTATGACGAAAGTGAATAGAATAATAACGTATTTTTTTTACAACCATACAACTTTTTTTTTTTTTTTGCCGAATTGGTGCATTTTTGCTTAATTTTTCTCCGATACAGTTAGAATCCGATTTATATACAAAATTGGTTCTTAAAGTTTGTGCGAATATTAAAGGTTCGATAAAGGATTGATGTAAAAAATATGCATCTAAATTGAGTTTTAAAGTATTTATTTATCAATTTGCAGACGTAATGAAGTAAACGAAATTTATTTAAGTACTTTCGGACATTTTTTTTTACTTATTTTTTATTTTTTTATAACTGCATCACCTAATCTGCAATACCTCCCTGTTTTCCCCGATAAAGATTTCTATAGCATGCTGTCTCTTTCCTAATTGTCCTACGAACCTTAGGTGTACGTTCTCCATTGAAATCACATTTTTCCGCAATAAAAAAAAAAAAAAAAAAACTCAAGATGCATGAAGACTCTCTTCACATTTTTAATTTTCAAAGTCTTGACATTTTTATTAACTCTTTTTCACTTTCATTGTTACTTAACTTCTGCTCAATTAAGTATTCATTAGGCAGCACACTGAGTGAGATTCAATCCACTTATAAACATTTTCCTTCCTAACACATCGAAGCTTAGTTTATTCATTAGATAAGTTATTTAAAAAACAAAAAGTAAAATTAAATCATTCCTGAGCAAAACCATGGCTTTTCAAAGAATCAATACCGAAAACAATGCAATATTAGAGGAACAATACCGATAACATTTATTTACGGCAAAAGTATCTTTTTAGAATTAAATTTAACTCTTTTACATTATATGTACACAATGAAGAAATGTAATATATTTAAGTTATATATATATACCGATACATAATAATATATAAGCAAGTACGTAACAATATATATGTACATATTAATATATATGTTTTGTTACCGTGACGACAGTGATTTACATGAGAAAGAGTTGAGTGGTACAAAACTCATTATAAAACTACAGTGAAAATCGTCTAACACCAAACTGAGGGGACTGAAATATTTTTTCGTGACTCACACATTCATGCATATTTTGATGAATGAATTCTAATGAATGTAGTTAAGTTTTTTAAATAATCCTGCTTTTTAAGCATGCAAATATTTTGAATTACAATCGGACCTCTATATAACGAAGTCGCTAAATCCTGGAAAAAAGTTCGTTATATGGAAAATTCGTTACATAGAGGTTTATCTATTAATATACTTTACATAAACCACATAAAACCAATTTTAAATTCATATAAACACTATATATTAAAAAAAATAATTATTCACGCCTTTTTTTAAATAATATATGTTTATTTTATATGTCTTACTCATCAAAAAAGAAAGAAAAAATGCAAGGAAAACAAGAAAAAAGGATGTCGAAGAAGTCATTGTATTTTCAATATGAAGAAAATAACTTTATACAAAAATTGATTAGTTTAAGAACATTTTTTTTTTATAAATTTAAGCATACAAGTAATATTAAACATACATTATTTTATAATTATAACACGGGGACACGGGTCAACTCCAATGAGGGTGAAGATGATATCGAAGATCTTTCTAGTAAACTGGGCATGCTAAAAATAAAGTAAAGGAAAACAAACGAGAGAAAATTTCATTGGAGTTAAGTTACGTCAGAGCCGCGGGTTGTAATTAAGGCTCAATAAGCGATAAGATTAGATAAAATTAAGACAATACAGCATCAGCGTTTTAAATAGAACGATCGCATTTAAATTACTGAAAAGGTCAGCTGGTGGATGCAACGTCATTAGTAATTTTAACATAGTTATCGCTTCTAATATTATTGATTTTGATTACAAGGTATTAATTTTATAGTGTATGAATTTGTAATAGATTATATTTCAAAATTTTAAATATTTGTTAATACATAGTTTGAACTCAGATTAGTAATCAATGGAATCAGAAATATGTATTATTTTAGAATTCAATATCTTCATTTTGATAAAGATACTGTATTTATGATTTGTTTTTATCATTTTTTTTAAATTAATCAATTAATAACGAACAAATAATCCTTTTCAGTACAACTGGCAGTTACTAACTACTCCATTTACACAAATTAGTTCTGTCCTTTGTCAAAATTTATGTGTTGGAAAGCTAAAACCTTATTTTTTTTACAACTTGAGATTTTAACATTTTGAAATTGTATAGATTAAACATGTATCTTTTATTGTTAATTGAGCCTTTTACTTTATTTCCTAGCCGTTTAAAAGTCTCACTGTGTATACCTTAAAATCAATTTATATCAAAATTTAAATTTTGATGTTCGATGTACCTTTTCTGAGAAACTACTGTTCACAGGCATGTAAAACTTTTTATGATATATTTATAATGATAGCTAATATATACTGAAATGAGCTTTTTGTAACAAAAACTTTTATTACGTGAAAAATGGGTCAAATTTCACTATGTGTGATAAGATATTTTATAAATTATCAAATTTAAAGTTAGCTAAAAGCTCATTTCACTATAATGAGAAAGGTGAACTTTAATTGTATGAAAAATTTCAAACATGTACATATAACAGATTTTGAGAAAAGGTACATTGAAAACCGTCAATTTAACATTGTCGGTATAGAGATTTCCTATTCCTCTTAATATACCTCTCAGTAACTGTGTATGGTTTGCACTGAGACATTTAAAATAAAACGAGAAATACTTTAATAAGATTTTGCAAGCAACGTGCCAGTTCTGAAAGTATTCTGAAGTCGCAGGAGGCTAAATCAGGGGAGTAAGGAGGATGTGGCAAAACGGTTGTTTCGTTTTCACCCCGACGTTGTTCGTAGCTTGTTCTTTCTTCGTCTGGCAGAAACGTTTTCAATACTTTGAGGGGAAGAATGAGTTAAGGATGCATTGTGCTATATAAGTTGTGCGCCTCATTTATTCCCATTTCATTATTAACTTACAATCCCTCATTCAGAGCATTTTAAATATTATACGTATATTTTCAATAATTTCATTATAAATTCGCAATGAAATTTTTGTTCTCCTTTTCTTTAAATTGTGTTTTTGTATTTTATTTCTTGCATATTGTTTCGGCACTTGTAAAATAAATCTTCTCTTAAAGTCTATTTTAAAGAAGGTTCATATAAATAAGTCGAACAAAGTATTTACAGAAATAAAAAAAGAACCCCAGTACAATTCTTTCTCTATAAAAATGCTTTAAGAAACTAGTGGCTCATTCTTTTTTTTTTTTTTTAAGCAAGTTTAGTTCTAAAAGAATTCTTGAACTTTTTTTTTATTCTGTCTGGCATTCAACCTTCGGATAAACATAGATTTCTTTTTCAATTTCACCACTGAATTTAAATAAAAAAATAAGTTCCCACATCTGAAATGTTCTACACAT
This sequence comes from Trichonephila inaurata madagascariensis, assembly GCA_019973955.1. Taxonomy (NCBI): domain Eukaryota; kingdom Metazoa; phylum Arthropoda; class Arachnida; order Araneae; family Nephilidae; genus Trichonephila; species Trichonephila inaurata. Next base: position 47,923 of record BMAV01005450.1, read on the forward strand.
TCGAGAATTCTTAAAACTTTTTTCGGAGAAAAAATAGGTTTTCTTCCCTCTGGCGAAGCACGTATCGTTAAAGGTTTTTTTTTTTTTCTTTTCTGATACCACTAAAATGGTTTCAAAAATGGTTAAAATGGAAAATGGAACTATTTGGAAAGACATTATATTAAAAGACTTAGTTGTTATACTAAGACAAAAAGAAATTCTTTACAGCCCGAAGGAACTATGTTCTCTTTGCTTATTGGGATGCAATGCGATACACTCTACTTACTGTTCTTTCTTTCTTTTTTTAATTCTTTTTGTGAATGTAGGAAAAAAGAACTCTTATTGAAAATTATGAAACTTTTACTTTTTATCAACTTTGTTTTTATTTTTTTAACAAAATATCTGTTAAGTGGGATCGTATTTTTTTATTTATTGTTATTTACAATAGCTAAAATCAAAAATGCTCGTTTTTTTTTAAATTTTACGTTATCTATATTATATTTTATATAGATAATAATTCACTTAGATATTCTCTTGACTTATTTTATTTCTTAATGATTTTAAGCCTTCCAAAACAACGGGATCATTATTTTTTTTGCTTACCCGCCTAACGAGAAGTAATCATATCTTCTAAAAAATGTCACTTTAGCGATTTTAGAATAAAATGATGTATTCTTGTGTGTGTGTGTGCATCATCTACTTATTCTGACCAATCACACACACACACACAAAAAAACGTTTACCGGAAATCTTGCGATTCTAAATGCAATGTAGCGGGAGCATCTATATGAGCCATTTACAGCCTCCGGACTGAAGTGACCATTTTGGTCCAGCGGTAAATTACGTGCTTACGAATCCAAAGGTTGTGAGTTCTACCCACTTTGGTGACCTTGACGCTGAACTCAGAAAAACGCGTGTGGCGCCATCTATCCACCGCAAGAGCAGCCAAAATCCGTCAGACACACATGACGTAGCAATTAAAGCCGTAAGACCCAAATCACGCAACAGCAACAACTCACGCGCTCACGATAACAACTATATCGTTCCAACTAAAGCTTGAATTAAAAAGAAAAGTAATTCACAAGCGTCAAAATTTGGTAATGAGGTCGCCACTGAGGGTACCACCAGGAAATGGCTCTTACATTTGGGGACTTGGCGTCTTTACAAAGCCTAAGCTGCTATAATAGAGCTCCACTGGTGGGGGAGGAGTTTTAAGAAATGCAGTTCCATTGAAAAAAAAGTTATTCTTAGTAATAAAAACTTTCAGCATTACTATTGAAAATGCAAGTTAGACCCACACACACACACCTAAGATACCTTTTCACTTGCCTTAATTATATTTTGTTTTTAATGGTATTGACATTCAAAAAACTATTTAATCAGATCTGTCTAAATCTCTAACTAAAACCATTAACTGACAAAATAATTCAGACATTTTAATAATTCTCATTTTATAAAAATTTATGCATGCATTTATTTTTTCATCCGGTTTAGTGATTAACAACGATGACTGCTGTGCCGTTGAGACTGAGTTCAAATCCCGGAGAAAACGTGGATATTTGTAAATATATAGTGCCTTCGCGGCATGGAGGTATTTTATATAGCCATCGAGCGACGAGTCATCTCGTACGGTTGGTGGAAAGGAAAGAGAGGTGGGAGACCCGTGACCATTTCCAGGGTGTTCTCCCTCAAAATTTAGGTGAAACCAAACTAAATCATTTTGTCACCTGTATGGGGTTCAAAGCTACGGCTAACGACCGGCGTCACTTAGCCCTTTGCCATGATGAATTTCGTAGATCTTGATCTGGACTTTGCCGATCAGGTGGCATTAGTAACAACAGCAACAACAATTCATGTATGTGATTGATTGAGTCCATTCAGTACTATTTGCCGAATAAGAATACTAATTAGATAAAAGATTAAAGTTTCTTGATTTCTCATTCAATCCCAAATATTTTTCTTAAATAAAACCATCTAACCAAAAATATCGTGATATTATCTTAAACTTTTCAAATCAATCATATAAATAGCGCTTTTAATAGTTAGATTGCTATAATCTAGTGGATTTGACACTCTAGCAGTTTATGTAGATATCCTTCGAATTCAAGGTTAAATTCATGTTTGGCCTACTTATAAAGAATTAAAATCCATGTAGTCTATAAAGGAGAAAATCGCGACTCACTTATCATGATATCTCCATAACTATTAGACCGACAGACTTGAAAATTAGCAAGCATGCTTCATTGAGTAAACATCCAATACATACGGGGTGTTGGGAAATGTGTGCCTATGCAAATATTTTCCCCTGTAGCGGCAGATGAGAACTTTCTGTGAAACAAGCAAAACCAGAATTTTATCTGTAAAACGTTGACGTGAGCAATAATTGGACTCTAATATTTTGAAACTCACTATAAAATAATTAAGATTTGCTGCGCTTTTAACTAGCTCATAGATGATGTGTGGTTAAAAAAAATATAAAAAAACAAGCATAGCTGGTCCGTCAATGAAACAAAACAACAAAAACAAACATTTTGGATCCACTCGTGCCAGGAGTGATTAGTGAACTACGGAATAACAAAATAAATTAAAAAGTACCTTGAAGGGTAAAATTAGCAGAATTGAAACTGATTAAAAGTGCCAATGAAGAAACCGATTCGGTTGAAACAAAAGTAAAACTCAAAAATGTGATAGCACTGCAAAGAAATGTTGATGAACTGAGCAAAAATTATCACGCCATTCCAGATGTTAAAGATGCAGAATTAGCTGCCATTGACGAGACGAAGAGCTTATCTTCATGAAGAACGTCTTGAGAAATTAAAGGTAAGAGAATTGAAATTATTCTTAATTCCAGTAAGAAATCAAGTTCTGGGGGAGTAATGAAACCTAATGATAATTTCGAAATCAAAAATAAAATACTTCCTTTAATTTTACCCGAGTTTTCAGGAAAATATGAAGAATTTAGTTCCTTTAAATTCCTATTTGACGATCTGATCACAATTAATACACAACTGAGTCTCAGTCTCAGAAGCTGTACTACCTCAGATCTTGTTTAACTCATGAAGTAAATTATTTGTGTAGTAATTTTGTGTGTGTGATTCCTTATATGAATTTTTCGAAAATAGGTATGATATTGAACGTTTAATAATCAATATTTGCATTCAAAACATTTTGAAATTTAACAAAATACAAAATAAAAATTCCACAGAAATTAGAAACATGATTCGTTGCGTTCAGAAAAATTTACGTTCATTAAAAGTGCTTAAATATGAGCAAAATAAATTATCGGATGTTCTTATTAATTTTCTTGTTGAGAAACGTGATAGAGAGAATGGAGAAGAAATTTTAAATTATCTCTTAAATCCAAAAATATTCCAACATATAAGGAATTTTTTGAATTCTTGGAACAGCGGGAATCCGTTTTACTGTCTGTTGATAGATATCCTAAAGTTAACACTAATAAAGTTTTTGCCAATAATTTTAAGCCAAAGGGCTTCATAGTTCACGAAAATAAATAAAAATTGTATATTGTGTAAGTCACAACATAATGTATATATAGATGCCCTATACTTTTTTAAAATTCAGTGTTGATAAAACACTGAAATTCATTCGTAAACACAAATTGTGCTGTGTTTGTAATTTGTGCTTAAATTCCACAACCATATTCAAAATAATTGCCTTCCAAATATAGATGCATCTGTGGTGGTTCACATAGCCATTTAATTTGTTCTCAAAACTACTAAATTGAAAAAAATCCCTTTAGTCATCAATAACGGAAATGAAAAAGAATATTGCAAAACAGTTAATAAGAATTCTAATACGAATATTCCGGCATCAGTGTTGAGTAGTAACACATGGCCCGAGCAAAAAAGTTTAAAAAAAATGTTCTGTTTTTGAAAGCCTAAATTTATGTTTGCAGAACAGATAATCAAAGAATAAAATTAAGAGCTATATTTGATTCCGTGAGTAATACTTGTGTACTCAAAGAAAGAATGAGTACAAAGGAACACAAAAAAGCAAAAAATAAAGACACCAGTTTCTGGTTTAAATGGATTCTCACAGAACATAAAATGGAAATTAAAAACAATTATTTCAAACGAAGATAAAAGTTTCGCTGAAATGGTAGATTTCTTGATTGTAGACAAAAGAAATGAATTTACACCCTCCTGAAGTTTAGATATTTCAAATGTGGAAATTCCACGGTTTTTATCTTTAGCTGACAAATCGTTTTATGAAGCAAACGAAGTTCACGTTTTGATCAACGCTGATATATTTTTTCTAAATTTTAAAACAGAATTCGTGCAAAGTAAACGAAGTGTTGTTTTTCAAAGAAAGCGAATTCGGGTGGATTGCGTGTGGTAAACTATAAACAAGGACAGTGTTTTTTGTTATACATTGACTCTATTCAAGTTACTTTAAAGTTATTTTTTGATTTAGAGGTTTTGGGGATACGAGATGATCCTGTTCTTCAGGAAAGGGATCAAGCTATGGACATTTTTAATGAAACTGTTGAAATCGAAAATGGGCATTGTATTTGACGCTGGAAGTCATCAAAATAATGAACTCTTATTAAATGATTGTTTATGGCCAGGAATTAATTTAAATCCAAATCTCTTATACATATTAATTAATTTTAGATTGAATGCAATAGCCATTTGTTCTGATATTAAACAAGCGTTCTTGCAAATCAGTCTCGCTAACGAACAAAAAGATGTCGTTCGATTTCTCTGGAGTGATAATGAACCGTGTGTTCACAAAAAGCCCAAACTACAGGTATAGCGTTTTAATCGAGTGGATTTTGGTGTTAGTTTAAGTCCATTTCTTCTGGCAGCCACGATTAGTCATCATATTGAGAATTATAAATATGAATTTCCTGACACTGTAAAACTTTTAGATAGAGGCTTCTACGTTGACGATCTTATTTCCGGTGGTACCGAATTTGAAGAAGCGCTTCAAACATCACTTGTTTCATTAGATAAAAATACGAAACTCTTCGTACTGCAAGCAGTTGGAAAGATCTTTGACCCATTAGAATTAATTTCTCCTTTCACCGTTAGAGTGAAATGCCTCATTCAAGATCTCTGGAGAGAAGAAATTCAATAGAACAACCCTTTGCCAGCACACATTGAAAAGATGTGGAAAAATGGTGTGAGGAGCTACTCCACACTTACGAAGTTTAAAACTACCCCGACTAGTTCTAGAGTCTACTTTGCTAGAAGATGATGTTGAGTTGCATAGCTTTTGTGACGCCAGCAAAAAGGCATATGTGCTGCAATATATGTGGGAATCCATCCGAAATCATCGAAAAGGTGGGATTCTTCAGATAGCGGGGTTTTTATGGCGTGGTGTCTAGGGGTTTTTAGGGTGTATTAGTTAATTTTGAAATAAAATAGACAACATAGTTAAAGAAAGCAACTAGTTGAAAACTAAATAATTTATTAAGAATTATAGGGGAGTATATACATGGAGAAAATTTCAAAAGAATAGAAAAGTTGGATAAGCATATTTCGGAAGAATAGGAAAATTAGATCACATTACTTTAAGGGAGGCAATTGAGATTAAATAGAATTCATTATGGTGCTATTAAGACTTACTGCCTGGCGCGGACGAACGATAGAACTCATTATGGTGCTATTAAGACTTACCGCCTGGCGCGGACGAACGCCGCTGACGCGCGAAATACGACGTTTCTCGACGGGTGTTAGTGTCCCTTTGCCGCAAAAGTCGATGTCGACGTTTTAAAAGGGACGCTAGATGGCGTTGATGTGGAATACTGTTTTGATTAGAATTGCCGACCTCTGTAATGGATATGATCTAACCTTTTACAAATGGGATATCCTACAAAATCACTCTCCTCTGACAGAGCTGGTCTCTCAGCTCTTACAGTATTGCGAGCTAAATTATTTACTAAAGAAAGAGCTAAATTGGATTCAGCTATAACCATAAATTTTTAAATATATGAATGTTTATGCAATAACCAAAAAAAATATTGTTCTTATAATGATTAATATACAGATGAAAAGATGCATACCGGATATTTACACAATTCCGGATCTAAAAAATAAAACACTAAAACATCAAAATATTCTATATTGCGACCTGCAATTAACTAAATACCAAATCACACACACACACACACACAAAATCCTTCGAATAAGTCGAAAGGTAAAGAATAATACGAAAATATAATTGTTACAAACGAATATAATATAATTATTGGAAATGAGTTTTACCACACAATAGCAATTAATTTCTCGAAAAGGATAAAATATGAGAAAGATTAAATATAATAATTACTATTCAAAGTTTAATTTGTATAAAAATATTTCATTAAATCAGCTGAGGTGGTGGTAGAGTTCGGTTCTTCGTGATGTGTGTGACCAACCTTTTCCACTTAATATCTATCTCTAGAATTCACTTTAGTTGCACTATTTCTCTGTTTCAAATTGCGCATTATACTATTTACTTGAGTATCTTGAAGAAGACCCTCTTCACCAAAACCTAGATCTCCCAAGCTCAATTCTTTCCGAAGTGTCCTCAGTTTACTATCTCGAAGGGCTACGTCTTGCTTATGAAGCTCATGCTTAGATTTC
>BMAV01005450.1:54591-89526 GCA_019973955.1 Trichonephila inaurata madagascariensis
TGAGCCATTCCTCTATTTCTTCATTTACCCCTTGTCTTTCGGTGAACGCTAGTCGACGAGGTGGTTGACAGACTGGTTCTTCGTCTTTCAGAATTCTCATTGTGACGTCAGTAGATGCTATTTTTTCTGGCTTGTAATGTTGTATTAACTTCTCGAGTTCCTTCTTAATTCGGCAATTTTCAACATGACGCAGGTCAAGTTCTTGAAGATTTTAAGCAGATATTTGCATAAATGCTTGATTTTCATACTTGTTGAATTTAACTCCTTCTTTCGTGAAACTTATCGATGCTTGTTCCAAAAGGTCTAACCCGATAACTGCTTCGAATTTTAATTTATCGGCAGGTACAACATGCCAAGTCAATGAGTAGTTTTCATTGTCAATTTTAAATTAATGTTCAAAGGAGCCGTTAGTTGTCACCTGTGCTTCGCCAATACCTGTGAGAAGTATTTTATTCTTCGATAAATTTGTTGGGTCCTTTATTCTTCTGCTTGTGTTCTCTCGCAGCAAACTTATGGTACTACCCCTGTCTATAAGCGCCGTGATTTTCTTTCCGAAAAATATTTCTTTAGTACGTAGACCTTCCTTAACGATGAGTGTGCAAGTTTCCTCTGGACGTTCTTTGAATTTCCGTGACTGAATAGTTCGTCTGAGCATGCTTGAAAGCATTGTAGTTTGGGTGTTTTTCGTAATTTTTGTTGTAATACCCTTTCTGTGCATTGTATTGACATCTTCGAACATTTTCGTACTTGGTGACAGGAGCATCATAATGTTTGTTGAAATTTGTTGACACTGGAAGCTTCTTATCTGTTCTGTTATAGTATTCGAATTTTCTCGGTGCTTCATATCTACGAGTTTTTTCAACGGGTTTGAATTCTTGTTTCTTCGTAAATGGATTGCCCTTTTCCTTCAGTGTCTTTTTAACGTCTTCGAATTCTACGAGTTTTTCTGCTAATTGAACAAGAGAGTTCATATTTGGCCATTCATCTAAGTAATATTCTTTAAATTCGAAAGGTGTTCTCCGTTTATGTTGATCCGTTATGACTAGATCAGATAAATTTTCGAAAGTATCTATCTTTTAACCGTCTATCCAGCCCCGTTGAAGTAAGTATTTAATTCATGGTAGAAATCAATCCTTGTGTTCTTTCAGAGTCTTTTTATGAGAATCAAATAGCTGTTGAAATTTTTCTGGAGTTAGCTTAAAACGTAACATGTTCGTAAGAGTGAGCTTTGTCATCAGGCTCTCTCGCTATGATGTGAGATATTTCAGCCGGTAATAAGCCTAACAGATGAGAAACCCAAAGTTCTCGATTTATATCCAGTATCTGCGCTTGACGTTCGAATAATTTAAGATAAAGACTGATGTCTTCTTTCAAATCGAAACGATGTATAAGTTTTGACACTTCTTTGACGTGAAATTTAGTATTACTGCCTTCGGATGTATCAGCACCTAATTTAAATTGCGCTTGGATCCTCAACTTTTCCAATTCAAATTCGTCTTTACGTTTTTGTTCATCAAACTTCAATTTTTCGATGTGTATTCATTCTTCTCGTTCTTCTATGCGTATTCTTTCTGCACTGGCTTCTATGCGTAATTTTTCTTCCCGTTCTTCTATGCGTAATTTTGCTTCCTTGGCTTTACGATGCTTTATTATCGCTGTGTGTAGGTTTTTGGTTAGATCTTCGTCATATTCTTTACTACTAGTAATTAGGTCTTTGAGAGTAGCGATGGTCATAGATTTATCGAATTTTAAATTTAGTTCTGTGGCTAAGACGAATAAATCTTCGCGTCGACTTTTGCCGAGATAGGCCATTTTAAAATTTAAATTTAATTTTATTTAGTAACTAAACTGTCACGCGTTCCAACAATAACAATGGTATCACTATAGTATAGCAAATCTCGCTTTTAATTAACAAAATTCTTAAGATAAAATTATAATGCACCAAAATACATTAAATATGCAATGAAATACTCAAAACTTATACACTTAAAAATATTTTAGACCAATAATGTTTAAAAACAACAGTGCGAGAAAACGCGTAATACTTAAATTGAAATACTTCAATTATTAATTTCAACCAAAAAAAAGACTTCTATAAAAACATTTAATATATGAGTTGTCTCCATTTGTTATAATAAATGCAAAAAGAGTTTGAAAGTAAAAATAAATTAAACAAAGTAAATCTTGTTTTAAAAAACTGAGATTAAATTTATTATAAAATGAAAAAGAATTTAATCATTCAAAACGAAACAATTAGAAGTTAGTCACTTAAAAAAAAGCTCTTATATTTTTTTTATTACACCAATAAAATAAATTCATTCAGGATCTATCTCATCATCAAATTCTAATAATAAGCACACGTTTCAATAGAAAGCATAATAATTCTGTCAAAAATGAACTCAAAATATTCATATATTGAATGATGAAGTACACCAGTGCTTCTCAAACTTTCAATACTGGCGCCCCCCTTTTCAATCAACAATTTTTATCGCGCCCCCCTTATACATTAATAAATTACTGAATGCAAAAAAATGCACTTTGACGCTAAGGCTCAATACATGATCTAATTAAAACCGTACAAATTAAAACATAAGTATTAAATTTTGTATAGTTACTTTTGAAAAAAAACTTAAAACAATAGGATAAATTATGTATTTTAAATTTTGTAAAAATGGAACATATTGCAAAAAGCGGTGGCTGCAGAAGACAAAAAATAGATATCCTCAAATATAGAAAAAGAACTCAGAGGGTCAATTTTTAAAAAACTTTGAAAACTTTTTGGCTCTGCAAGACAAGGGCCCCTGGGAAGTCGTTATACTTAAACTTGTTCTTAATTCAGTATTAATAAAATAATATTAAATGTTTTATATAGTTACTCTTAAGTAATATATATTTTAAATTTAAATTACTTTTTTAAGTAATAGTTAATTATGTTATTTTCTTTCTTAATATTTAAATTGAAAACAGAGTGAGAAATAATATTTAATTAAAGATTTATTTCCCTGAAGATCCATTTCTAAAAGTACAAATGTCATTAAAAATAGCCTAATCTATGTTGCTCTTTATCATATCCATTACATTTGGCATTCTCGCGAACGTTCACGTGAGTCTAGGCAACCTAACGGACGTCTGCACAAAACATGTAAAAATGCTGTACCTCATTCAATTCTAGTCAGTCTTGGCCGAATCGATTAGCTACTGAATCTCTCTTGAATGTACATTTCATAATTCACTCGTTAATTGTATTTCACGGTATTAAGTATTTACGGCAGTGGATTAAACAAAATCATAGATATATTTTTAAATCGCTGCGAGCATTCGACGATAATAAAACATCAACAAGTACACAGACGAGGGCAAATTGATAGCAAGTTACGAATCGGTTAGGAATCCATTTCAAAATACTTCAGAAGGGCTCTCATCTGCCGAAAAAGAGATCTTCATAGATTTCACATCCAGTGATGAAATTAAAGGGCAATTTTGTAATAAATCACTCTTTGAATTTCGGATAGAGGTGGATGCTGAATTTTCTGCACTGAAAACAAAAGCATTTCGTATACTATTGCCATTTTTAACAGCATACCTTTGTGAATCCGGATTTTCTGCGATGGCTACTTTGAAGACAAAATATAGATCTGAGCTAAATATCAAAAAATAACTCTGAGTGTCAATTTCTAATTTTAGCCTTCCTTTGAAAAACTTTTGCTCTGCAAGACAAGCCCATGGAAGTCACTGATAATTATTAAACTTGTTCTTATACTGGCTGAAGTACCCACTCTTAACACGAGTTTATTTTTTAAAAAAATGATAATACATTATTCTTGATATAATAGCTTAATTGTAAGGAGAGTAAAACCAAGTGCATGACAATGTATACAAAAATGTCAAATGATTTATTGAAATGAATACTCATATTATAAACGGTTTTGAATGAACTGTAATTTTAAGCCTCGCAGAATTAGCATTTAGAATAAATGTTAAGTAATAAAAAAAGAATATAAAATTCTAATGAATAACAATTGTGTTACTTTTTTTAATATTTAAAGCGAGAAAACTTCAAAATGTTTTAGCCCGGGATCAGGTGTGCACTTGATACTAAGGTTAATGGTCGCGGGGAGTGATGCACCCCAATTCTTTTTTTTATAATTATTTTCAATATACAAGATAAAAATCACAATTTCAGTGAATAATTTAACTAAGAGAAAATATACTTACCTATTTCTAAGAATTTTCTTTTTGTCTTTCATAATTTGAGAAAATATCCAATAAAACTGATCTAAATTGTTCCAAATGTTCGTGACCTTAATAAAGGACACAAATCACAGACACTTTTTGCTAACATTACAGGAAAGTTATTAGCAAGCAAAACTGTCACATTTTGTTCACGTTATTGTAATTTTAATGTCCTTTGATGATCGACAAATATCCTGTTGAACTTTTCCTTGCTTGTGTCTCTTTGACAGGGCGAAGTGCATTTTGCGGTACACTTATGGCTTTATATTTTCTTGATAAAGTTCTTAATGTAGCTATTGAAAATTTTCCTTTCGTTTCATGCTTATTGCTTTTCTGAAAATTACTTTCGCTAACATGATTAATATGCATTATTTCAGCAAGTGTTTCCCTTGATTGATCAGCTTCAATTACCTTTCAGAGAGATCACAGATGACCAATTCTTTTTTATATTCTGCTCATTTACATTTATAAACCATAATCAGTCGTACAACATCACAAGTAAAACCACTAAGTTATTCATAGGGGAAAATGCAGCATGTTTAAGAAAATATTTTTGAAAAATAGTGGTCGTGCCGGGAACTCGGTCTAAACAGGTACCTTAAGATTCTAAAAAAACGTTTGCCACTCCCAAAAAAGGAGATATGTTATCAATTCATTTTAGCTCCCATTAAGACTGTCATATTAGAGGATTCTCTGTCAAGGTCAATGGTAACAAATAAGCAGTTTTCCCAGAATTAAAGATTTTTGTATTATATGTTTCAGTATACTCATAAAAAATAAATCTTGGCCAATTAATCCTTCAAAGTGCTCAATATGCTTATTCATGTATCATAAAACTCTTTCACACTGTGAAAAAAGCGCAACAGAATTATATAATTTACAACTTCCCTAAAAACAGGAATGCAGATAACCGTACAAGTAAGTTCGAAAGCCAGCAAAAGTAATATTTTAGGCTAAAAGAAACGTAATAAAAAAATCTCTCATCGTAGGATTACAGCAAAGCAAACAAAATATTTTTTTTATTTGGTTATAGGATCAAAGATAGCTAATGAGCGTTCAAAGTAGAATCTTTTATTTTTGATGAACTTTTTTCACCAGATGATATATATAAATCATATCAATGTAAATCTGTATTTTTTTTATTATATCAGAAAGTATTTTGTCTTTTTTCATTCCAGTAAATTAATTTTTTTAACCTTTTATTTTCGATATGTTCGCCCCCCACAGTTTGAGAAACACTGAAGTACACCATTAAAATTGGATCATCTAGGATGTTTCATCAATAAATTATAAAAATGAACGATGTTTAAATGAAAAGCAAAAATGATTCAGTGAAATTTCTTCTCAAAATACAGGAAATGATTAATTTATTACACAACAGCTGTGGGGGATGTAAAAAGAGATCAGTAATCGAAAATTGCGAAATATTTATGCTGAGAATGACGGATTTATGAATCCCTAATGAGCTAAGATGCACCAGTGACGCAACAAACCGAAAATGCTTAGTTTTGCATATTGTACAACATATTAAATACAATAATTCATTTCGTTTTTAAATGAATTACAAAAGTTAAAATAACTTAAATATTAAGCTGGATTTCTTAAATCTTATAAAGATATACTTGTAGAAAATTTTAATTGATGCGATTTCTATATACAAATAGAAAAATAGTATTTCAAAAAACACACATGATACTTAAAAATATAAATTACTTCATGAAATCGGCTACAACAATTCTTTTTTATAAACAACATGATAGTGGCTCTGAAATTCTTCTTTTAGAGATTTCCTTTCTTTTAATGAAGAACATAATAAAAAACAGTACCTGATACAGTTGTTGAAAACGTATTTTTCTAGGATGAAGCTTGAAATGGACTGGATCAATTTTCAGAACTGATACTTGCAGGACCAAAATAACTCCATAAAAAAGGAAAGTATGTTATGAGAGGCAAACCGTTTGTTTACATTTCAGTCAGTGTTTTCAATTTGGGCGTTAAGCCAATTTTTTTTTCAAAGAAGGTTAGGAAAAGAAGATTTTAAATCTATCCCGGCCGAGCCTCCAATTATTTCTGCAGGAATCCAACCGAAATCTTCGAAAAGGTGGGATTCTTCAGATGGCGGGGTTTTTATGGCGTGGTGTCTAGGGGTTTTTAGGGTGTATTAGTTAATTTTGAAATAAAATAGACAACATAGTTAAAGAAAGAAACTAGTTGAAAACTAAATAATTTATTAAGAATTATAGGGGAGTATTTACATGGGGAATATTTCAAAAGAATAGAAAAGTTGGATAAGCATATTTCGGAAGAATAGGAAAGTTAGATCACATTACTTTTAGGGAGGCAATTGAGTTAGATAGAACTCATTATGGTGCTATTAAGACTTACCGCCTGGCGCGGACGAACGGCACTGACGCGCGAAATACGACGTTTCTCGACGGGTGTTAGTGGGCCTCTGCCGCAAAAAGGTTGATGTCGACGTTTTAAAAGGGACGCTAGATGGCGTTGATGTGGAATACTGTTTTGATTAGAATTGCCGACTTCGGTAAAGGATATGATCTAACCTTTTACAAATGGGATATCCTACATATATTTGAGGACTGTCAAGGAATGGAATTTCTGTTAAACTTGTGACTTGAAAAAGCCGTGTAGCACCATTAAACTGAGTAACCCTCCCCAAACTAGAATTACTTGGAGCTCTAGCCGTTGCTCACCTTGCATCTAAGTTGAAAAAGATCGTAAATCTTAAAAGATCCTTTTTAGAATATCATTAGACTGATTCCAAAATAGTTCTGTTTTGGATAAAGGGAAACAGAACCAGATGGAAACAATTCGTTGCTAACCGAGTAAATGAAATAACCAGCCTAACGGATCCCCACACATGGTACCATTGTGTTGGTAAAGAAAACCCTGCAGACTTCCTCTCTGGTGGACTGAGCGCTGACTGTCTGGTGACAAATTCCAGGTGGTGGAGAGGTGCAGAATTTTAACAGATCCTGAATTTCCTAAAAACATTCAAGTGGTTCCTGAGTTGGACTACCTCACTGAAAATGAGAAAGAGACTGTAGTTGAAGAAAGGAAAAAATTGCCTCATGTTGAGAGAAGTGAAGAGACTATCTTGCTGAATAGAGATATTTGATGAACTCTTAGAACTTTATAATAATTACTTCAAAGTTATTAATATTTTGTCTTATATTTTCAGATTCATCAACAGCTGTAGGAATAAGTCTAAGAAGGTTGGATCTCTAACTGTAGTCGAATTCAAGGAGTCAGAAATTAAATTGATCAAGCATGACCATAGATCCTTGTTTTATATAACAGAAATTCCAAGTAATATTTCTGACTTATTTCCATTTATAGATGGGAAAGGAATAGTTTGCGTAAGTGGAAGATTAGGAAACGCTTCAATGCCATATTTTCCTAAGCATCCTACGATTTTACCAAAAGGTTCAAAGTTAGGTAAGCTTTACTTTAGCAGCTTGCATAGAAGACTCTTTCACGTTGGCCCACAGGGATTGTTAAATGCCTTACGACAAAAATTTTGGCCTTTGAGTAGGCGTAGCATCGCACTTAAAACCGTTCATCAATGTGTGACATGCTTCAAAAGCAGACCCATTCTTTCTTCAAGATCATACAAGAACGGGACCAACGACGGCTGATGAGAATCATTAACTTCGTAAGGACTGCGTAAGGACTTGCACTTCACAGGACGGGGCGTTTTCGTCGCTAGGCCTAACTTAAGAAAAAAATGCATAAATAATAAAATTTCAGTCCTAATGTCGTAAATTTTGGTACCCCTTTAAATTACTACAAAAGTTGTCTGTTACATTAAAACTAGAATGTAATAACGTTTTTCCTTTAATTTATATGAATTTTATAAAAAAATATCACTTACATTGGGAAATAAATTTTGTGCTACTCAATTTTTTCCAAAATTTTCATTGAAGAAACATGTTAATGAACTTTTAAATTAATAAAAAAATTAGGACAAAGATTATTTACAAAAAGAAATAGCAAATTTAAAAGGAAGACTGAGTGTGGAAAATCTCGAAGCATGGAGAAACGCTAAGTCCTACATTGTAACATTTTAGAGCATAAAATGTTCGTTACGTATTTTTTTTTATTTTTATTTACATACGGTTTTTGACTATACACTTTGGCTTTTTTCACCCTTTTTTGTTCATATTAAGATTAGAAAAATGCTTATCAAATAATAATCTGAAATCAAGGTTTTTGAAATAAGAAAAGTACCCAAAATATGTTCGCGAAAGCAACAAAAACTGTAACAGAAATGACGCTAAAACTCTAAAACACCCACATTGTTAAGAAAAAGCAAATAAAAAAGCCTTGTGAGAGTTATAAAACATTCTCAAGATTCTAATATCAAGTGGAAATTTTACGAGCTATTTGTTTACATTTCGATTATCCCCTCCCCGCTACAGCTGATGAGCAAAATACCAAATCCAGGCAGAATATAAACAGACTGAAGGTCAAGTTACTCAATGTTCTGTTTCAATATAATGGACATAGGGTGCCATCTAGTGGTCATTAAAAAACGCTCCAGCTGAAAAGTTATATAGGCTTCGCCCGGCCATGAAGTGCGTCCGTGATGAAAGCATATTTGCACCCCCCGTCGCGAAGAGGTTAAGCGTGACAGACGTGCAACCCATTCTCAAATTGCTGCAGATTTTAATGCTTGGTCATTAACAAGTGCCACCGTGAGAACCATTCAACGAAACATCATCAATATGGGCTTTAGGAGCCGAAGGCCCACTCAAGTACCCTTGTTGACTGCGCGACACAAAGCGTTACGCCTCGCCTGGGCTCATCAACACCGACATTGGACTGTTGATTGAGGAAACACGTCTCACGAGTCTCGATTTCAATTGAATGGAACTGATGGCCGCGTACGGGTATGGAGACAACCTCATGAATCCATGGATTCTACATGTCAACAGCGAACTGTTCAAGCTGGTGGAGTTTGTGTGATGGTATAGGGAGTGTGTAGTTGGCTCTGAATCATCTAGGTACGTAAGCATCCTGTCTGATCACCTGCACCCGTTCATGTCCATTGTGCATTCCGACGAACTTCGGGAATTTTTGCTGGACAATGCGACGCCCAAACGTCCAGAATTGCTACAGAGTGGCTCCAGGAGCACTCTTCTGAATTTATACACTTCCGCTGGGCACCAAAATCTCCAGACATGAATAGTATTGAATATATCTGGAATACCTTGCAGCGTGCTGTTCAGAAGAGATCTCCACCCTTTCTTACTCCTACTGATTTATGGATAGCCCTGCAGGATTCATGGTGTCAATTACCTCCAGCACTACTCCAGACATTAATCGAATCCATGCCACGTCGTGTTGCGGCACTTTTGCATGCTCGTGAAGGCCCTACACGATATTAGACAAGATATTTTTTGGCTCTTCACTGTGTATATACATATATGTAGGGAGAGTGTGACCTAATAGAAGGAATTGGAAAAATATAGGAAAAGGCAGCATAATTCTAAAAAGTGAGTGTGGTTCCTTAACCGGGAATGACAAGTATTTTTTAACCAGTTACCAGTGAATGACGAGTAGACACGTCGTGGGGAAATTGAAGAGTTTTGTTTCACGATGAGTATACTGGTCATGCTTAAAAAGCAGTGACTATTGACTATTCCACAATTGGAAGTTTTGAAAAAAATAAAAAAATAAAAGAGTGTGTGTGTACTTATGTACGCACGTAAGAAGTTACACTTCTCTGGCGTAACAAGAGTAAAATCTTTCTAAAAATCTTTAACAGGGCAAGCTGGTCCAAAGACGAAAGGCGGTCACGAGCAGAGTTGAACGATTCTAACCTCAGCCCAATCGGACCAGCCAAACATGAGATAATCACGTTTTTTAAATGAATTTAAACACCCCCACGGGGACAATGGGACCAAAATATGGGGAGGGTCGAAGGCGGGAATGATCTGTCCTTTTTGCATATTTCTAGACAAAGCTTTTTCGTATCCGTTCCTACGGGAAAACAAGGGAAGTTTCGCAGACGCGGGTGTATAGCTCAGTGGTAGAGCATTCGACTGCAGATCGAGAGGTCCCCGGTTCAAATACCGGATGCTCCCTTCTTTAGGGAATTGAAGAGAAAAATTTTTTTAAAGTAATTCGAAGGTTGGAATGATCTGTCCCGTTTTGTATATTTCTAGACAAAGCATCTTCGTATCCGTTCCTACGGAACACAAAGCAAAGTTTCGCTTGACGCGGGTATATAGCTCAGTGGTAGAGAATTCGGCTGCAAATCGAGAGGTCTCCGGTTCAAATCCGGGTGTCCCCTTCTTCAGGGAAGTGAAGAGAAATATTTTCTGAGAATTTTGAAGTCGGGAATGATTTGTGTCCCGTTCTGTATATTTCTAGGCAAAGGATTTTCGCATCCGTGACGGTGTGCGCGCGCACATTGTAAACATATACCCTCATCCTTTTTCTCTAACGCCCCAAAAGAAGTATAACTTCAATATTCTCAAATTTGAAATTTTTAGAATATTCTGAGGCCGGCTAGAGTAAAATAAATAAAAAAATTGAAAAAAAAAAATTAGGATTAACTCATGCGTACCCATAACACTGTTTGAAACAACGCATAAGTTCGCGTAGCGAATTTATTTATGTGCAATAACGTTTTTAGATCTTTGCCAAAAAGGGACATAGGTAAAAGTCGGAAAGTTGATTTTTAATAGGGTTCCTTCAGGTATGTTCAGTCATGGGAGAAATACGCGATACCGACCAGGTGCGGAGACCATTGATAACTGCTGGTCCGAAGTTACCTAGCTTTCGTGTGGTGTAAATACCAACTGTTTGATATTAGAATCATGCACTGTGACATTAGAATAATGGTCCAATGCCATGCTGCCTGAAGAATAGTTATTTTTGTGGGCAAGGCAAGGATGTTACTTGGTAAGAGGACCTGATCAAGCCAACTGCATCTACTCCAGAGCTTCCTTAGTGTCAAGACGGGTAGAAAATATTTTGTCTGTAAAGAAGGAAGTAAATCAATGTGTGTTTAGGTATCTTGTTAGGGAATCTTGATGGCGACTGAAATTCATAGATATCCATAAAAACTCTTATGTGTGCAATATATGTTTATGTTAACAAAAATAAATAAGTATTAGTAATAAAATTGGCAATTTTGTAAAATTGACCCATCTTTTTTTCCCAATATGTTAACAGCGATACTTACTCTATGATTGACGAGTTCACTTACCATCGCTTGATTTCCGTGACACACGAAGTTGAGCCCTTTGAAATGGGGGCGCCATAGTTAACTAGATAAGTACTTTGTGAATCCGCTTCACAGCTTGAACATTGTTGCACAGTCGCATGTAACCAAGTTTGGAGTGAGTGTGTATTAACGCCGTACTAGACAGCAAGATAAGGGCTATTGGTGACGGACCTCTTAATTTTAAGCCACGTTCAAATGACGCGGACGACACCCGAGCTGGAACACCCTTTCTGAATTTCCCCAACTTGACAATCATTTTCAGATTTGTGGGTGAGTGAGTGAGTTAGTAAGTGAATATTAACGTCGCACTGTTCAGCTACACAAGGACAATTGGCGACGGACCTCGTAATTTTGAATCACGGTCTAGTGACGAGGACGACACCTGAGCTGGCACCCTTCCCCTCTCTAACTACCACACCACACCAACGGAGGACGTGCTCCCCTCCCCAACATGGTGGGCCTTTAGTACTATTGGGCTCGAATTCATGATATGCAATGCCATGATCTGATACCTTGACCACTGGGCTACCGCAGCCACTTTAGAATTGTGGACTTTTGCGGAATTAGCAATTGAAGCAAAGGAATTGTTTAGTAACTCAATGCTCAGAATCGCGTCAAATTGAAAGTCGCACATTGTACGCCTAAGTTTTACGATATGAAAGGACACCGGTGCAAACGCAGCTCGCATTAAACTTTTTATTTAAATATAATGAAGGGAAATATTCATATTTTATGTTGTCTATATCTTGTTTTAATAAATATGTTTAAAAATACATAATATACATACAATTTTAATTTTTTTTAATTTTTGTTGAACAAATCGTTATATTTTTTGCTGTTTATTTTTACGCTAAGAAATATTTTTGAAATGATGGAAAAAATTATTATGTAATAAAACTGTAAATCTATATTTTCCACCTTTTTATTTCCTAACTCTTCATGCATTATCACTGGAATCGAATTGTTTCAAAAATGTCCTACAGTGGGGCCCGCTGAATCATACTGTGACGAAGCAGATCTCTTTCCCCTTTTTCTAACAGATCCCTTGCCGACAGACGTTGCGAAAATTCCAGGCATTTCCCTAATTGCTGGGAAGGAATTTCGTAACTGGGTGGTCGAGTTTCGGAACCTTTTTCCCAGCTGACTGGACTGTCAAAAAGAGGCGCCTTAACATTGTGTATTCATTTTCCCGCGATTCGGTGATGACGGCGCGTCTGAAAACGTACAAATGTGCACCCAGTCTCGAAGCCTCTTGGACTAGTGAACAGGAAACGAGACCATTGCGCGGCAGTAGGGTAAAAGATCAAGGGAGCAACCGCAGAAAACGGCAGAAGAACAAGAGGATTGAGGCCGACAAAGAGATCAGGAAGAATGACTAGGAGAAATAGAGAGGATATAAGAAAGGGCGAGAGTCCGGAGAAAGGACTGGATTTTGAAGGGAGCCGTTGGGACTCCCTTGAGCGATCAGAAAAGCGATAACGAGTCCGCAAGTACAGCGGTCTCCAGCTTGAAGATCAGGGGGAAAGGGAGAGAGTGCGAAAGAGTACGGCGAAGTTGGAGCCAGCCAAACCACTGAGACTTGGTGAGGAATTACCGAAAGTGAACCTTTTTACTCACGATTTGAATTGGGACTTTTCTATAACGGGCGAAGTTACGCCCTTATTTTAGGTGAAATAGACTCGAAATCATTACGGACCCTTTTTGCTATTGAATTGTAAAGAATATACCATTTTATTTATTTATTTATTTATTTTTTTTTTGATGACTTTCATTCGGAAATAAATAGTTATCCAAGAGCTGTGGGAAATCATTAAAATACTCTTAAGTGTCATTAGTTTGGCACGCTGAATCATACTGTTAGTGCAATGCTTCTCAAACTTTCAGTGTTCGCGACCAATTTTCAGTCATAATTTTCATCGCGCCCCTTATAAAATAATAATGTATTGAAAGCAATAATAATGTACTTTGAGTCTAAAGCTGCAATACGGCTTTAATTATAAAACGTACCAATTATCAAGATAAGTATTAAATTTTATATATAATTTTTGGTATGCCGATAGGGCCACCGATAATTATTAAACTTGCTCTTAAGTTATAGTACTATTAAATTAATTATGAAACATATTGTGTAATACTGATACATTTTTTTAAGTGTATTACATCAATGTAAATGTGCGCATTTTATTTTTTATTTTCTCAATGCATTTTGTTACGCTTACTTTCAGTAAATTTAAAATTTTTTAAAATAATTTTTTGTTTTCGACTTTTCGATATACTCGCGCCCCCCTTGAAGGGTTATCACGCCCCTAGGGGCGCGCCCTAAAGTTACAGAAACATTGTGTTAGTGTCATTAGTTTGGCACGCTACATCTCAAAGGTTGCCGGCCCCTGGTCTAGACTTTGATCTCGACAAATTTAATGTGCATCCACCTCTCAACTCGGCGGATCTCAAATGGATCAGGTTCGAATTCATAACACGATGGTCAAGAGTCCGTGACGTGTACGGTATGTTACGACGTTCACTTTAACATTGTGTACGTTTCAGATTATTCTTGTAAAATTTAAAAAAATGTTTCAAAGGATTTATCATGCTTCAGCCCTTCTCAGCGGGTATTCAATGGAAGAACTTGAACTCCCGGCACACCGACACGAGTCCGTGACCGTGACTATTAGGCTACAGCAGAAAGTCATGTTTGGAATTCTAGTTGGATTCCTAGAAAGTTTAAATTACACATACAATAAAGTGAGTGAATGAATTTTAACGTCGCACTATTCAGCTACACGAGGGCGTTTTGACGATGGACCTCGTAATTTTGAGCCATGGTCAAGTGACGAGGACGACACCTGAGCTGGTACCCCTCTCCTAACAACCACACACACCAACGGGAAAAAGTTTGAGCTCTCGACAAATTAAATGTGCAGAGCTCCCCTACACGGCGGGTCTTTAGTGGTACTGGGCTCGAACTCATAACATGCCTGCCGTGATCCCATACCTTGATCACTGGGCTACCACACAGTCCACATATACTATAAAAATACCATAGAAAATATAATAGTAGGTTGATGCATGTCGATCACAACTATCGAATAAAAGTAAATTTTAAGGAACCTCCCATAACGTTCAGAAACACTAAATTATGTTCGTAAAAAAAGTATCCCGGTAGGGAATGTATCACGGATAAAATAAGTTATCTGAACTTGCTCCTATCATGATTCCAAAAAAATGTATCAAATACATGTTTGCCTTTTTAATGGCTCAGTGTTACAGCAATTAACAGTTGATAGGTTTTAAATATCCCTTTTTGGTACAATTAAGTTAACATCAACTATGCATTAAGGCCGTATCACGAGTACACGTTAGGAGCAATTTTTCGTCCAATTTTTACTCAGTTGCCATAGCAACTGCTTTCGAACAACTTTTTGCTAGTGAGCTCAAAAAGTTGTTTCAAATGAAAGTTGCTTGAAATTCCAGCCAATTATGTTCTTCGGCGCCCTAGGTCATAAACAAGATGGCGTCTTCCATTTCGTCAAACTCATCA
This sequence comes from Trichonephila inaurata madagascariensis, assembly GCA_019973955.1. Classification (NCBI taxonomy): domain Eukaryota; kingdom Metazoa; phylum Arthropoda; class Arachnida; order Araneae; family Nephilidae; genus Trichonephila; species Trichonephila inaurata. The sequence goes on from BMAV01005450.1 coordinate 69,618, forward strand.
CATATGGCGTATATTTTTAATGGTGTATAATATAAATGGCGTATAACATTTTAAACAGAAATGGTGCTCCACATTTCTGTTTACGCCCATCAACAAAATCGCTCGCGAAATAAATGAAATAATTCTGGATGTTCGTTTGCCGAAACAGAAAAATCGGTGAGAAATTTTTCAATGTGGAGATAGGTGCACGGCTGACGTCAGAGCATGTCGTTTTGCTTACGGCAACCCTTTACCCTCAGATAGGACGAAAAATTTGTCCAAAAAAAATTGCACCCAAAATGTACGTGTGATACGGCGACTTTAGATAGAAAGTGTTTTGTTTTTTTAACCAAGATACTCGCCTAGCAGTAAAAAAAAAACGTTTCTTAAAAAATAAAACTGATTAAAATTTGATTAAGCACGTGAGGATTGTAGACTAACAATCACTCTAAAAAGATTTTAAAATTTAACATAAGATGAAATGTGCTTACAGTTTCCGTGTAAATCCACACTGAAAAGTATGAATACCAGGGTAAAGAAATAGAATGAGGAATTAATAAATACCTAAAATAAAATTTGAAAACAAGCGCTTTAGTAAAAATTAAAAATGCCGAAGGAAGAATTAAATAGCAAAGGAAGCGACGACTTATTGTAGAATATTCTTAATTTTTCAGTTAAAATTCGCGATTTTCTACTAAAAATAATTTAACCCTAAAATGTTTATTATTGAAAATGGAAATTCCCACATAAGATCCCTAGTAAAAAAATTAATTGAAATTGTCGAATCGGCCGCCTTTCCACCAAATTTTGAAAAATCGCCAATTTGGCGCATTTTTGCGTGTTGTATTTTGGAGTTGCAACCCTATCAAAACACATAACGCCGGAGTGCGAAATTCAAGATAGCGGAAGGAAAATCATAAAAATAGCATTTTAAAGTTTTGAAACTGAAAATCGCTGCAAAAATTAGGCATTTAAAAATGGAAATAATTTCACTTACTTTTAAAAAATGCTGCTTTTTCCGACATTTATGATGACGATGAGTTCCCTACTGAAATTATACCAGTGTGCGACTGCATATTTCTGAGAGCACCTTCCAAGACATTTTTATTTTTGCATCACTAACAAAACGGTGCACAAATCCATATTACTCAATTCAAACCAAAATCCTTTCCGTACACTCCTAAACACATGACTGGTATCCTCTTTCACGCTGGAATGAATTCTGCAGTACCATTCAAAAACCATCATTCACTTTCTTACCCGTTCTTTCTCTCAATTCCATACTTTTTCCACATTTCGGACATACATACGATGATCCAATCAAACCTTCTTTCATGCACCATTCTAAAACAGCTTTCTTTCCAAGCACAGGCAACAGGGCAAAAAATCCTTTCACAATATTAATCGTAATTTTTCATGCATTCATTCAGATTCTCTCTAATAGCATGCCTGGACACCGCGGCAATCTGTGAAGATTTATGCGTAGAAAAAGAGTAATATTACCTGTGAAAATGATTCCACAACGAAAAAACGAATCGAAAGGAAACATCTGGTCTAACGGAATTTCCGGAGCAAGCGAAGCAAAGGCCATTAAAAAAAAAAAGAGCTGCGCAAGCGCATAGTAATTATTGTTAATTTTTTTAAAGTCTTTCTGCCCATGCGCAAGAAAGTGCCGTTTGAGAATTAAACTGTTAAAATTTAAAAAAACGAATTACGCATGCGCTAACTTGCCGCGATATCGTGAAAACTGTTAAAATTAAATATACTGTGCATGTACAAAATTTCGCCAAAAAACGACTTCTTCACTGGAAACGAATTCAGAAGGGTTATCAGATTTGGCGAGAAAACACTTCGCGCGAGAGGCAGCCGATTCTACAAATCAACCAAAAATTGACCGTCCAATTTATAGCTTTTAAAGAAATTATTCCCGTCTCTGTACCTCATTTAAACCTTTTCAGGAAGCCGAAATCATAACTAAGATTGAACAAAAGAAATTCGATCCCTTAGAAAAAAAATTAACTAAAAGTGCGAATTTGCTAAACCTATTGGGACCCAAATAACTGAAACGAGAACCCTCATATTCTTTCAAAAAGTTATCCCGATACTCACCAGTATTCTGAGATATCCTAGATCCAATGGAAAGAAATAGCAAAAATAGAACGCGAATGCTACAACAACAACAAAAATATCGTTAAAATTTTTAAAAATCGAATTGTTTTAAATTAATAGGAGTTACCACAAAAAAAGCAATAAGAAAATAACAATCGGATACAAAATCACTGATAGCAAACATTATTAAACCCTAAAAATTAGGTTAACAATATTGTATCGTTTATACCCAACTGTCGAAAATTTGGAACATTTGGCGGGTAAATACCTGCATCAAATTACTACCCGAAATAAGTTAAGAAAATACAAAAGTGAAAGACAAATGTTCAAAATACCGAAGCGGTTGTTTTTAAAAATTGCAAAGAACAAAAATATATTGCGATTGTCAACATATTGCAGACATTTAAGCTGATGAAAGTTTTCCACTTTACACACCCGATAAATAATTTTTATTTTCTATCAATTGACGACACAAGAAACAAAAATAAAGCTTAGATTTTTTTTTTGGAATTAAAATTTATTTCCTAGTAAATAATTAAATAACGTCCATTTTCATATGATAAAATACATATTGAAATAACAAATTTTTCGAAGAATAAAAAATGAATGATCAAGTTTAATTGGCTCGAATTTTATGGTTCGTGTTTCGAGAAGTACTCGTGTTTGATTTATGAATGAATCGAATTTTATGCATACAATTATCATTTTACCAACGGCATTGCTTATAAATAACAATGTAACAAATTTAAAAAATGTCAACCCAATAAAAGTTAACAATTCCAAATTTACTTATTGATAAAAAAATAGTTTATAGATAAGGCTGATCTAAACTATTTTTAATCCTCTGCATCTGTACCGAAATCCGTCATCCTCACTATCTCCATGCTTTGCTTTGTGATAAGAATTATATTCAATCGCCACTTGATTGAAGCTTAGAAAATGTCTGACTTCGCATCTTGAACGTAAGATACTAACAGCTTCAGCAATAATAAAACGTACAATCTCGGATCTTTCAAGTCTGATCGCATGGACGCATAATTGGCAAATGAAAGATATGAAATAGAAATAAGTATATTGATCTTCCGGTTCTTCTGTGTTCATATATTCTCTCAAATAATGGCGTATGTAGATTTCGGCTTCGGTTCCTGGTAAATGAATCCATTCTGGTTCGTATTGTGAAAAATGTTCTACCATACAGTGATGGGTTAATGCTGTCTCAATATTTCGTGAAAGCAGAGGAATAGCGCGGGAAACTTCAGATATACTTACAGGTGGTTCCCAGTTCAAGTTGTTGTATGCCAGCACGGTAGAAAGAGCTTCTTGTACAAATCGAGTGATAAAGTTTATGGGTAAACTGTTCATGTTGAAATACGGAGCGAGGAGACAACTTGGATTCTAGATAAAACTTGGTTCGAATATTTGTGTAGAAGCCAGAACATAAAGAGACCACAGATTGCTGATTAAATATATCAATGAGATGCACACAAAATGTTCGTATAAAAGGAATAAAAGTTCCAATTAAGGAAAATTATTTAATATTTACTGAAAGGTTTCGAAGTAGCTTAGTTGATTGATTAAAAACTGTATCGTCAAAAATTCTTGCTTGATTTGTAAGGCTCTTATGCTTTACGGTCTTAGCTTGGGCATATGGTTCGCTTGCGGCCCCCAATCCCATATCTGGTAGTGAATTTGATGCTTTGATTGAATATTAACGTCGCACTGTTCAGCTACACGAGGGCTTTTGGCAACGGACCACGAAATTTTGAACCATGGTCAAGTGACGTGGACGACATTTGAGCTGGCACCCCTCTCCTAACTACCACACCACACCAACGGGAGGACGTTTCAGCTCTCGGCAGATTTAACGTGCATCTCCACCCAACACGGCGGGTCTTAAGTGGTACTAGGATCAAACTCGTGATAAAGCAAGCCACGAAGTAATACATATACCACTCGGCTACCGCGGCCATGTGAATTTGATGCAGAACGAAGTTTTCATTTTTATGCTTGGCAAGGTGCGAGGCTGCGGTAGCCCAGTGGTATCGGATCATGGCAGGTGTTCATGCCCATATAAACTTGGTGAATTTTAGAATTGTAAACAAATAATGGCAACGTTTAGGGTTGCCGCAGCAATGTGTTTTGGTAACGGTAACGGTTATACATTTACGTGGAACCTTAGAGATAGCTCTATTATCCACTCATCATAATAAATTGAACAGAGAACAATTTGTTGAAGTTACATATAAAAATAGAAAGCAGTCCCCATTAAATGCAGCGCAACAACGCTGGTGGAGAGGTGGGTGGAAACCACTCAACCAGTTGATTTAGTTTTTGTTTCGCTTTCATAGGAAAGCGAAGATAAAATGACGTCTCATCTCCGTGACAGCAAAGCCCGTCTTTCAACTGTCTGCCGCATCTCGACGGAACGAGGAGAGAAGGGATATATTTCTTTAATAACAAGGATTAAGATAATAATATTATTAAGTCCGTTACACGTTACCTCTAAGATAACTGCGTGCAATTATTGAAAGGAAGTTTTAAATAACCACTTGAAAGAAAGTGGGAAAAGGTAGAGGAGTTTGAAATAAGATCATGAGGGGTGAAGTTTCCACACTAAACGCGATCAAAAACTTGCATGGCACGGGGGAGGGGAAAAATTAGAGTGAGTGAAGTCTTGCAAAAGAAGACAACTAGTGTAACAATAAAGCTCATAATTTTTTAATTCGTATCAAGACATTCTCATCCTTTTCACAGCAGGAAAGTGTTGATACGAGTGATTAAGAACTGCTCTAGGTCTCTTAGAAGAGCTAGGAATATAATTGTCGTAAGCCGGGATTTCCCTGATCGATTCATTTGAAATCTGTGGTAACCGGTTGAAGAAGTTTTCTGATTTTTTTTAATAAAATCAAGAAGGGGGAACATTAAGTTCTTTATGCAAGACTTCGTTCCCGAAAAAAAAAAGGTGCTTTTTGCTGCTTAGCAGTTGTGGAAAAGTGTGAAATTTTTTTCAGGTGAGTAACTGCCCCACCCCAGATGGGAGAAGCGTAAAAATGATGGGAGGGAGAATGGTTTTGTATAATAAAACCCTTTATCCTTAATGCGAGCTTGTTTTTGGAAGAAATCAAGCGATTTAGGGGTTTTTCATTCCAGCCCCTTTTGGTGGGGGGAAGGGATGCGTTTAGCAAAGTTTAATTTAGTTTTAAATTAAACCTAGGTACTTATATTCAGAAAACCCGGGGGACAGGTGATTAAAATGTTGACTGGGGGAGTTTCATGCCCCCTGCCCGTATTTTTTGTATCAACTTTTATGTTTTTGTAAAAATATTTCAGTTCGTTCGAAAGACTTCTTATGGGAAGTCTTTAAAAAAATTTTGGAAAATAAAAATTTGAGTACAGTCCATTAAATTAAAAACCCCAAATTGGGGTCCGCGGGCCCGGGGAAACTTGCGTAGAATTTAAAATAATTTTGTGTTGTTGAATTAGGTTCTTTTCCCTCGTAAACAAAATGGAAGGAGCGGGGTTTTGAGCAGATGTCCCCTTTCCATATATAGGGTAAAATGGCCTAAAACGTTCGGGGTAATTGAAAGGGCCCAAAAAATCACAAAATTCAAACCCTTTTTTTAAAGGACAAAGTTCAAATGCAAGAAGATTTTTAAATTTCAAAGTCAGACAACATTTCGAAATTTTTCTAATATGGAATCATTGAAAATAGAATATTATGAAATTCTAAAAAAAAAAAATTACAAAATTGAATTGATTTTTGCCCAAAAATGGAAGAAGATCTGGAATCCAAAAAAGTGGGTTAAAACTTTATTATTAAAGCATGATGATATTTCTAAAATGAATCTATTTGCTCTTAAGAAAATTTAAAATTTCGAATCTAGTTTCGTTAAATTACCTAAGCCTACCTAAAATTTTATGGTGTAATAAAAAGGGACGTTTTTTTAAAGAAAAATTTTTATAGCCTAATTACGAATAATTCAGTGCTGAATGTCCCAAAAAACTTTTTTATTTACTTTCCCCTTTGAAAGGTGAAGCAAGAACTATCGAAACCTCGGAAGATACGTTTGAGTCATTTGACTGTTTTAATTAAAAGATATGAAAAAAACGCCAATAATAAATTCTCATTTATGAACTTTTTAAATTTTAAAAGCTTTGTATTGAATCACAAAGGTCTTAGGAACTTAATTGATGTTATAAATAAAACCAAGAGGTTTAAACTTATGGATTTAGAAACATGGCTCACCACCAGATTTTTAAAAACATTACTTTCAAAAGTTAGATAAAAACCCCGAAAGTTGTTCGAAATAGCCTAACTTCAACTGTTGCCGAAGGGGTAATTTTTTGGGAAATTTTTTAAAATAGAACCCAAATATTAGAAAAATTTACACGGAGTTCAGGGACTCCATTAAAATTGAAAACTCCGTTTCCAAAAAAAAGGCAAAATTTTATTGAAATAAAAAAAATAATTGTTTATTGTGCAAAACAACACATCGTTTGATAAGCACATTTTTTTAAAAATAAACCCCCTTTTGCAAAGATTTAATACAGTTAAAAACATGGACTCTACTTTTAATTGTTTAAATAAAGTCATAAAGTTGTTTTAAATAAAAAGTACACATCGTTGTCCCGTGAAACACAATTATTTGTTATATGAAAAATTCAAAACAGCGCAGAAGGATTTTCGAATGCGTTAGCCCTGCCAGCCCCCCCTTCTGGCCCCCCCCTTCTCTTTGCCGAGGGGGATAAATAACCCTAGCGAACCCCAAACGATTCAGACATTTCTTTTTAAGAAAAGTAGTAATAAATTGTTTTTCTGTCCACAGACGTGGGTATTTGGTCTCCAGTGTTAAACATTATGTTCGCGGTAGAGAATTTAGACAGTGTTTCCCCAGTCGCATTTCATGACCCTTCAATTTGCTTAAAAAAATTTCCTCGAAAAAAAAAGTAAATCTCGCAGCGCGGATTAAGTGAAAATTCAATAAACATTAAAGGGAAAAAATAAATAATGCTTTTTGCTAAGGATTCCTCTTAAAATCCCGTTAGATTTTCAATCGTTTCTAGCATTACGTTTTTTGTTCCTTCCACCCAACCTAATTTTAGAATTAAAAGTTTAATGATATTAACCCTTTTCTTTCTTAGCTGACCCTATTTTTGACAAACCCCAAAAAATAGATATGATTATAGGAGGGAATTTTTCTACCAAATTATAAAATATGGTCGGAAAAAAAATATCGATAATTTTAACCCCTCATTAATCTTTTGGATTTATTTTCAGGGGATCTATTAATAAAATTTAAACCCATAAAAGTAGTTGTTTTTTAATTTCGAAATAAAAAGAAAGATAATTGCATAAAAAAATTTTGGGAAATAAGGAAATCACCCGGGATAACCCTTTTAGCAAAGAGGAAAATTTTTTGAAATGCTTTTGAAACACACATAAACTGTTGTTGGGTGATTTATCGTTTATATGCCTGCCCGGGATGAGGAGTTACCTACTCGGGGTACTCAAATTTAAAAACCAAAAGAAAACCAAACTATTAAAAAATTAGACAGAGACCTCACATGCATAAGCTTTATAGCGAATTTTTGAGGGTATAATTCTTGGGTCATTGCAAAGAATCCCTGATAATTGTTATTTTTATTAATTAATTTTACCGCATAAATGGGTTCTTAAGTCCCAAAACAATCTAAAAAAACCCGTGTAGTTTTGAGGGTTTTCGCCCCCCCAAAGTGGTGAAGTCAAGTATCCTTTTTTGGTAGGGTTCGGGAAGATGTTTTAATTTTGCTGTGGTTAAAAAAGCGAAAAATTTGTTCAACGGCAGAATTAAAAAAAAGTTGACAAATTTTAATTGATACAACCCAAAAAATTTACTTAGAATATTATGGAAAAAATAAGCTTGGGAAAACCCATAGAATATGAATTAAATACTGTAACTTATTGGCAAAAAAAAGTGCACCTTTCTACCACACAGTAATTAAACAGTTATGCTTAGATGAATGGGTGTTTTTCCTTTGGGCAGCGAAATACTTTTTGATATTTACAGGACAAATATGTTACTGGCTGTGAAAAACATTGAAACCTAAAATTCTCAAAATCATTATTAAAATGTTTAAAACTGTGGTATGACTTTAATAAATGAATTCTAATAAAGGGGAAATTTTTTGATAGAGAATATCCAATCTCCGAAAAAATTTATTTTCTGCTTGAAGAGGCACAACCAAAACATTGGGAATTGTGGAATTCAAAGTCAGACACACTTAATTTTAAAGTTTCAGTAAAAAAAAACTATTTAACCAAAAAAAAAGTTCTATCTACAATAGCTAAATTATATGACCCTTTCGCGGACTAATTGGACCTGTTATAACAAAATCAAAAATATTCCTTCAGAAACTTTGGTGGGGAAAATTAATTTGGGGTGACCTCTTCCCAACATATTTGCATCGAATGGAATCATTTTTTTCCACTTTAAAGACAATCGAAAAATTTCCATCAAAGATATTTGTTTACAGGTAATTTGAACGTATAATTTTTCTAGGGTATTGTGATCTTTAATTGCTGCTTACGGGGCGTGGTTTATCTGCAAAGTTATTGTGAAAATTATACCAACAACAAAATTGCTTGCCAGCAAATCACGAGTTACCCCTTTAAAGACAATTTCTATTCCTCGACTAGAATTTTGTTTCCCGTTTTTGCTTTTCCGTTAATCAACAAAGTTGTAATTCCCTTTAAACTAAACTTAAAAAATTGTTATTTTTTGATCCCCATATAGCTTTTTCGGGTTAATTCATCCCCCCAAATTCATTTTTGCCCGGTCTAAAATTAACCTTACAGCTATCAATGGAAACACATTTTATCTCGTGTAAAAATGCCATCTCATTTCCCCTGAGTCAATCCTTCTGATCTCATTTCCCGTGGGGTCAATCCTTCTGATCTCGAACACCTGGGAAATTTTGGTGGTCAGGGCCACTTCTGCCATGGAAGAAATTTGGGTGATTCACGCAAAATGACTTTAATTCCTTGATATTTTACTGAACTTAAAATTGTGACTTCTACAAACTTAATTTTTTCATCGGACAAAATATAATTTTATAAACAAATCCCTCTCTTTAAGTAAAAATTTTCATAAAATAATTAGAATTTTATAGTTTTATTTTCAGATTTGTGTTGAACTGTCCAAACAAGGACAAACGGATGGTCCTTTTACTGTCCAAAATTTGAATATTCCCCAAGATTTTCATTAAAGGATCAATCAATGGTATTTTATAAAAAAAAATAAAAATTTAAGAAAAAAGGGAAATTGTCAAAAGGGAAATGTAAGTAATTTAAATATTTTTTTTGATGAAATTTAAAAATTCGTGTCGGAGGAAGATTAATTATTTTGAAATTATCATTTGACCAGAAAAAACCCAATACTTTCCGAGAGATCATAAACTTCAAAATTTTTATAATGGAACATTTCCATCTAAATAATTTGCATGTGGGCCTCAAATGTTACTTTATCTTGTTAGGGAAAATTTTTGGCCTCAAATGGGAGAAATAAAGCTAGAAAATGTCCATCAATGTATTAAATGCTTTAAAGCCAAACCTAAAAAAAGAAGAGCAATTAATGGGATCATTGCCTAAAGAAAAGTTACAATAACTCCCCTTTTTCAAATACTGAATCGATTTTGGTCCATATTAAATATAAAAAACAACGTAAGGGAGCTTTAAAACAAAAAATTTTTGTAAAAATTCGTTTTTTTCAACCCCACTGTTCACTTAGAAATCTTATGACATAATTCTGATGCTTTTTAAATTTCAAAATTAAAAGATTTTTTTTTTCGTCGGGTATTTCCCGCATAATATTTTCTGATAATGGCACATTTTTTTGGTGCTCATTCAGAAATAAAAAAAGTTTAAAAACTTGGGAAACTCCCGGGTAATTTGGGATCTTATTTGATTTCAATTTTAATTTTCCCGAAATTTTTTCCTCCCAGATCTCCGAATTTTGGGGGACTCTGGGGGGCAGGAGTAAAAACACTTAAATATCATTTGAAAACAAAGGTTTTTAATTTAACTATTGAAGAGTTCTTTAAAGTTGTTATAACCAAGTGAAGGTATTTTGCGACCACAACCCCCTTATCTTCGATCCCAACGATTTTACCCCTTTAAACCTGGCATTTTTTAATCGGTGTCCAATTAATTCCTTTCTGAATCAAAAAAAAATATTCCCGATAATCAACTTTTTGGGGTGGCAAAGTTCAAAAAATTTAAACAAATTATTTGGGAAAAAAGGTAGGGTTTTTTAAACAATCTTAACAACCGGAAAATGGAAATTTGAAAAAAAATAATATACAAAAAAAAGCCTTGTTCTATTAAAGGGAAAATCTTCCTAATTCTACATGGCCCAAAGGGTAGAATCCCAAAATGTAGTAACGGGAAAAATTTAAAAATTCGAGTTTTTATGGGAAAACCCCCCGAGGTTTTTTAAACGCGATTTTTAATTTTATGTCTTTTACCACCCCCCAAAACTTAAAATGTATACTTTATTTTAAATTTTTTTTTTTTGAAATGCATTTGTCAAAAAATTCTATATAATGTATTTGTATCTGTATGTTTTATTAGCATTTCTCTTGTTTATTATTGTATTAATAGAATTTATTTTGATTGTGTGTGTGATTGATTGAATATTAACGTCGCACTGTTCAGCTACACGAGGGCTTTTGGCGACGGACCAAGTAATTTTGAACCATGGTCAAGTAACGTGGACGACACCTGAGCTGGCACCCCCTCTCCTAACTACCACACCACACCACACCAACGGGAGGACGTTTCAACTCTCGACAGATTTAACGTGCATCGCTGCCCTACACGGCGTTTCTTTAGTGGTACTGGGCTCGAACTCGTGACAAGGCAAGCCACGATCCGATACCTATACCACTCGGCTACCGCGGCCACGTGTGTGTGTATTTTGGAAAAATTAATTATCACTTGAAATCAAGATTTCAAGGTCGGGCAGTGTTAATGCCCATGTAAACTTTGGCATATTGGCACCAAATCTTGGCGAATTTTAGAATTGTTAACAAATAATGGCAACGTTTAGGGTTGCCGCAGCAATCTGTTTTATATCAACTCTGATGCTTTCTAAAAGTATTTCAGTTCGTTCGAAAGATTTCATATCGGAAGGAGCATTAATAAAATTTGGATTTAAATAATAATTTCGAGTACAGTCCATTAAGCAGTACAGCAGGCACGTCATGAGTTCGAGCCCAGTACCACTAAAGACCCGCCGTGTAGAGGAGCGATGCACGTTAAATCTGAGAACTCAACTTTCTCCCGTTGGTATAATGTGGTAGTTAGAAGAAGGGTGAAAGTTCAGGTGTTGTCCTCGTCACTTGACCATGGTTCAAAACTACGAGGTCCGTCATCAAAAGTTCTAGTGTAGCTGAACAGTGCGACGTTAATAATCTCTCACTCACTTGTCAAGGTGTTTCCTGATTGGTCGAACCAATTGTTTGATAAAAGTTCGTGCATGAAGTAAAAAATGTTCAAGTTAGGAGAGCTGAAAGTTGAATATTAACGTCGCACTGTTCAGCTACACGAAGGCTTTTGGCGACGGACCACGTAATTTTGAACCATGGTCAAGTGACGTGGACGACACCTGAGCTGGCACCCCCTCTCCTACCACACCAACGTTAGGACGTTTCAGCTCTCGGCAGATTTAACGTGCATCGCAGCCCTACACGGCGGGTCTTTAGTGGTACTGGGCTCGAGCTCGTGACAAGACAAGCCACGATCCGATACCTATACTACTCGGCTACCGCGGCCACCTCTCAATGGTGCATGGCAAGTGTTGACAGAGTCTCTCATTGGCTGCCCGAATGGATCTTAAATATTTAGATAAGTAGAAAGGGGTGAGACTTGTCCACACAGTAGAGGGAGCCAAAAATGAAAAAAAAATATTTAAAGTGAAATTTAATAAATTAAAAGAAAAATTTTTTTGCCAGCTTTATTTAATGTCTAAAGAATAAAATAAATTTTTTTTTAACTTTTTGTTATCAACGTATAAAGTCGTTACACAATTTATGATATAAAAGCTTGTCGCGAGATATAAGTACTCGTATTTACTTAGTTTGAAAATTTTAAAAATTAAAATCAATCAGATCAAGTTATTTAATTTGCTTGTTTATCTACTCAGGTAAATCTCGCGACAAGCTTTTATATCATAAATTGTGTAAGGTCTTTATAAGTTGATAGCAAAAAAAGTTTTTTAAAAGAAAAGTTTATTTATTCTTTTTAGAGCTTTTAAATAAAAGTTTGTTTTTAAAAAAATTTTTTTTACTTTTAATTTATTTTTTACTGTTTAGTTATCGCTGGACAGAAGTTTCTCAGTCTGTTAATCTCATTCAAAGCATTATTGTTGCAAGGTCGTTTGCCAGTTAATTTTGAAGAGTCCAGCTAAGGGGTACTCAATCTTTTTTCCCGCCAGGCCACGTATATTTGATAGATATTTCACTCGGGCCGCAACAAGAGGATAATGGAAAGGGGGGGGGGTAAACACTGTAGACCAAAACAACACTAGACAAAGCAAAATTAATTAGAATATTGAAACTGATTTATTTATTTATTTTTTTGCTTTTACGATAATACTACACTGTTGGCCACCGTAAATGCAACACCTAGAAAGACAAGAGATAGCACAACAAAATTTATTTTGTGCATAGCATGTTGAACAAGTATTAAATGATTAAATGTATAGACTTCTGTGAAGTGTGGTCCCGCCAGAAACAGTAGCCAGAGTACCCACCATTTTTGGGAGATCACCGCTCCCACACGCCTCAGCATTGATTAAAAAGAGACTTGATGTTTCTTGGGTTACAGTAGCCCAAGCAGCTCACACGTTGCCAAAGTTGATCTGGTGTGGCAGTGGGGTAATCGGGGCAATCTTTAAACAACCATGAACCACATGTTCTCTATCGGCGAAATATCCGGAGAGCGACCCGGCCAGAAAAAAAAATTCAATCTGGTGTTTGGGACGAAAACCCTTTGACTGCATGCAGGTGGTGGGGCTTTTCCGTTGAAATATGGCTGTCCAACCCCCTGAAGGAAAGGGAAGGAAACGGCCCCAAACATGTCGGAGATGTAGCGTGGCTTTTTAAAAGTACCAGCAATGGGTACTAGAGGAGTGCGGGGTGATAATACCCCCCCCTACCATAAACCCAGTGCAGGACCAGTGTGATGGTGCATAACGCAGCTGTTCAGCATCCTCTCCACGGTGTCTCCAGACTCGAACGCCCATCGTGGGGGACAGATGCGAGACTCGTCAGTAAACACAATTTACTTTTCTGCCACCCACATCCTTCTTCATTGCACCCAGGGGGAGACGTCTGGGTTCTGCGTAAAGGGTAGATTAAGCAATGGACTTTTTTTGGGGACAGGCCATTGCGTAAATGAAGTCGAATGGAGCGAAGACACTGAATGATGCGCGACTAATTTCTGGCTATGGTTCGTGATTTACTGAGCGATCCGCACTACCATGCGCAAAAGCCCGTCCTCACGTGAAGTGGTGCACTGAGGTGGATGCGATCGACCACGTCGGTCCGTCGTACCCCCTTCTGCATCCAACGGTCACATATCCGCATTACAGTTGTTTGGTTTCGTCCAACGACCCCCTTTTCCCCCAAAAAATAATCCAAAATCTCGGTGGGGCCACTATCCTTCCTCTGTTGAATTTGGGATACTTAAAAAAGGCTGATCGTTGTTTTTTTACGAGACAAAACCCGATCGTTTGTTGAAAAAAAAAACAAGAAAACACAATTGCCGAACTTAAAACGTCCGCTTGGGATTTTAACTGGAAGCGGGAGTTGGGCAGACTCCTGCGTTCCATATCTGGGTTTTGGACTGGGCTTGGTATTGCAGTCATTGTAGGGGGTTTAAGGGGAAAAATGAAGAAGGAACGAATGAAAATCGATCCGGCGATGTTGATTTCGGCGACTGGTAGTGGGGTTGTTATTGGTTAAAAAGGGGCAGTTGTTTTTAATTTACCTGACCCGATTCGGGGAAAAAAATTTTTAATTTATTGAGAAAATTGGTTATCAAATGGTATTAAAGAAAAAATTTTGGAATTAAAAGGGGGAAAAAAATTTTGGGAAAAAATAACTAAAAGAAGTTAGAAGTTAAAAAAAATTAACGTTCTAATGGGGTTTCCCTACTATTAAATATGTTTTGTTTTTTAAAAAATCATCAGTGGTTTTAAGTGCGGGAAAAAAATTTCAATTAACTTGGGGAATTGTTTAACAAATTTGTTAATTTTAAGGTCAAATTAGATTTTGAATATCACTTCCATTACTATTTTCTTTTTCAAGAATAATCGGGGCTTGATTTTTTGTTTTTTTTCCTTGTTTTCGTTGTTAAGTGCGGGGAAAATCTTTTTTTGGGGTTTTTTCCTGTGAGTGATAAAGCGAAGGAAAACCCTTTCCCGTAGACGTTTTTTACTTTCAAAGTTTTTTTTGTTTTTTTATTGTGAGAGGGGGGGCCTTTTTGGGAGGGGGGGTTTTTTTGGACATTTATTTAGCAGGGAGAGTGCCCGTAAACATGGCAATTAATGCAGAAGGGATTCTCCTGCCGTTTTTTAATTTTTGCAGTTTTTGGGGTTAGGTGCTCTCCGCATTTTAAACAACGTGGTTTGATATGACAATTCGTTGCGGTGGGAAAAAATTAACTTGAAATCGTCGAGTTTCGGGGTTTCATTGACTTTCCTGGGGAAATGGATCAAAACTGACCCCCCTCCTTCCCATATCTGATGTTTAAATGGCTCCTTGAAGTGGATGACATGACTGAAGAGAACTTTCCTGATAAAAATGTAGAGGCTGGGAGGATCTGATTTTTTTGGGGTAAAAAAAAGGGAGGGGGGGTGACGTCAGAAAATTTGGGCCCTTTTCCTGGTTTTGAGGGTAAAAAAAAGATTGAGGGGTTTTTTGGGATGCAGGAACTAAGTGAAGAAGGCACTGTAGTTTGGGAATTTTGGGGTAAGGGAAAAAATTTCTATTAGCTGCCCTGAAGATGGGGACATGTAATATTAGGGGGAAAAAAGGGCTGCCCCGGGGGTGCAGCAGAAAGTTTAAGACAAAAAAATTTAAAAGTTTAAAAGTAAAAACAGATAAAAAATAATAAATTTAGAAATTAGGGTCACTCACCACCGGTAAAAACAAGAAATAAATTAGGGGATTGGAGGTCCAAGGAGGATTCCCCTTTGGTTTTTTTATAAATTCCAAAAAACATAGTTTTGATGCCCAAATAGATTTAAATTTTTTTGTGAAAGGAATATCATTAAAAAAATTTTTTTGGAAGATTTTGAAGGGTTTTTTTAAAAGCGGGGAAAACCCTATAGATTAAAAAATTTTTAACATATTCCGGCTGTAAAACTTTTTTTTGGAGAGAGTTCGGGAGCAACTTCTAAAATTTTTTAATATTAGAGTTGTTGCAGCCCCACACGGGGGCAGCGTAACTAAAAGGGCAGCAAAACGGCAATGTAGAGAAAAATCCCTTTTTTAGGCGGTTTTTAGGGAAATTCCCGTTTATTAAAAGGGATAAATTTCCAAGGGCACCCGGGAAATTTTTTACGTGCATGTAAGATATGTTGTTTCCAGATAAGTTTTTCGTCCAACATGACGCCCAGATATTTAGTACCCCCGGGACCTTTGGGGTGGGGGGGAGTAAAGTGAGGGTGGAGTGCATGGTTTTCTCCTCGTAAAAAAGAACAGCAATTTTTTATCAACATTAATTTTAATTTTCAAATCATTAAAAAAAATTTCCAGGAGAGAGAGATGTTTATTTAACGCGAGAGTGATGGTATGATTTTTAAAGCAGGCAATGATACATGTGTCATCTGCGTAAAGATTTAACATTGTTTGTGGGTGTGTGGGCATGTCATTAATGTAGAGATCAAATAAAATCGGACCAAGCAAGGAACCTTGCGGACATCCGATGTTTATGAATAACTTGAAATCGTTGAAATCTCCAAGCCTTAAATAGCGCTTTGAGGTGGCGCCACAAAAGGGGCGTAATGTGTGACTGCGCCGAAATTCTAATCATTTGCATTTCCCCCCCACTAAGCTTTGTAAATTTCATATTATTTGCATGCTTCCTTCAGGGTTTGCATTTACGGTGGTCAGCAGTGTATATTAAAAACGAAAAACACAATTTTTATTTTTAAATCCGCAATTTTAAACCAAATTTTTTCAGTTTTTGTTTTTTTCAAATTGTTTCAATTTTTCAATATTCTACAAACGAAAAAATATTTTCGTGCGATTATATTTAAAAAACGGTTTTTTAAAAGTTTTTTAAAAAAATTTTAAATATTTTTAAAAATTGTACAAAAAAGTTTTTTGGAAATTTTTTTTAAAAGATGATTCTAAAAGAGAATAGCCTTATCTTTCTTAGTGCAGAATATCGATTGAATAACACGAAAAAAAAAAAAAATCTTACAGAACAATTTAGCAAAAATCTTTTTACGAAAATGCATTGATTTCGGCTCATTTTAGAAAAAATTGTAAAAAACAGAAAATATCATTAATTTTAAAAAAGAATTATGCCGGTTGCAAGATTCCACCCGAAGGAATTACTTTGATTAATATCTACACTATTAAAATTCGAAGGTAAGCAAACGTATGCGATCATAAGACTATAGGTGTTTCTTTTCACGAACCACACGACGCAAAACTCGCCGAAGGTACCACAAGATTGGGAATGATCCAAGGAATCTGTTTTGACTATTTATAGTCCAAAAGTGTAATTAGTTAAAAGATAATAATTAAAAACCTTAAAACGCATAATTATTGCCAATTTTTCTCGCCAGGCAGCAAAGTTCCAATTTTCCGACCGACCTTTTTTTTTTTCTTTTTTTCTTTTTTATCCCAGACGTTTTTAAAACATGATCTATTTTTTTTTTATCTGAGACAAATAATAATTACAGAATCAGAAAGATAATTTATTTCGCCACGATACGAAATAAATTATTTTACAAAATAATATTTTCTATTTTTTACGATTTTTTTTTAAAAATCAGTCAAAATCGATACTTTTATGAAAATGATTTTTCTAAACCCTTTTGATTGCATTTTCTTTTTCGAATGAAAAGATATTGTACACCAATAAAATTCCCTGCTTTTTTTTTGAAACAAAAAATTTAAAAAAAAAAATGTCAAAACGGGGTTTTTTAAAACCCCTTTTAAAAAAAACCAAAAAATTTTTTTTAAATACTTACCAAATTTTTTATTTATAAAAATAATTTATGAAACATTTTTTCCATGTGAACAATATTTTTTGTAAAATTTAAAAAAAATTGAAAAAAATTTAAAAATTACGGTTTAAAACAAAAATTGTGTTTTTTGTTTTTTTCCTTTTTGAGAGAAATATTTAAGCATTATTTTTGTTACATTTTTTTGTTTAAAAATTACCGTTGTTTGTAGTCAATATATGAAGCTTGAAGGCATTAACTTAAAAATGAAGCCCGAAAAAAAAGTTTAAACTTTAACAAATAACGCAATGCGAAACTGTGTGAACATCTCTTCCTTTTATTTCAATGGTCTTTTAATAATTTATTCCGAAGATATTTCGTGGATTGGTCGCTTATGATGCTAATCCAGTGTTTCTCAAACTGTGGGGCGCGCCCCCCTGGGGGGGCGTGAGCATATCGAAAATAAAAGATTTAAAAATATTTAATTTACTCTGGAATGAATTAAAACAAAATACTTTTAGACATAGTAAAAAATGCACTTTTACTCTGATATAATTTATAGGCGATATAAGTCATCTCTTTCTCAAAAATAAAAACTTCTTCAATACTTAATTAGCAATCTTTGATCCCCCAATGACCAAATAAAAAATCTTTTATTTGATTTGCTATTATCCACTATGAGAGATTTTTTATTAAGTTTTCTTTTTAAATCTAGCAGAGTACTCTTTCAGAGAAAAAACAAATCCCAGACCCAGAATCGAAAAAATTTAGGAACATAAAAAATTCATCACTGTGATTATTTTTGAAATACTGCACATTATAGCTGTAATCTGTTTTTGCTGATAATCTGTTTGACCTTCTAAGTTATTGGTACAGTTAATTATGACCCCTCTCTTATTTGTTTGTTTCTCATTCAAGGAAGTTGTAAGTAATGTATTTCTCTCTATTGCGCTCTTTTCCATGCAAAAGAGTTTTATGATATTTGGAAAACCACGGAGAGCACTTTGAAGGATTACTTGGCCAAGACATATTTTTATGAGTATTCTCAAACATATAAAGCATAACGAAAAACGTTTTTTAGCAGTAACATACATAATGAATACACTTTTTACTCGTAAGTGGTCGCGCGGGACACACAGATCATGAAATAGTTAATTCTGACAAAACTGTTTATTTGTTACCAAAGAAAAATTGAAAAGTCCTTGAAAGTAGGTAAGTTTTCTTTCTCTTAATTAAATTATTCACTGAATCACGATTTGTATCGTGTACAATAAAATAATTATAAAAAAAAAGGATTGGGGTGACTCAATAACCCCGCTCTACCGTATCGAGTGCGCGCCTGCTCCCGGGTAAAAGTCTTTTCGCTTTAAATATTAAAAATAATACAATTATTCTTCATCGGAATTTTATATTATTGTTCATTACTTATAACGTCAATTATAAATGCTAATTCTGTGAGGCTTAAAATTACAATTCGCTTAAAACTAATTATAATTGGAGCAATCATTTTACATTTTTGTAAACATTGTCGCTCACTTGGCTTTACTCTCCTTACAATTCAGCTATTATATCAATAATGTTTTATTTTCTTATAAATGAACTCGTGCAAAGAGCGGGCATTTCAGCCGGTATACTGTTAATGTATCAGTGTGTGTGTGTGCTGCACAGAGTATTTTACAACTAATTAATTAATACTAAATTAAGAATTGGGCTTGTCTTGCAAAGCTAAGTTTTTATAAGAAATGCTTATGATTAGAAATTGACTCTCTGAGTTCTTTTTCTATATTTAGCTGATATCTATATTTTGTCTTCTAAGCAGCCACCGCATTTTGCAATATGTTCAATTTAAAAATTAGAGAAAGGAAAAATAACATAATAATTATCCTATTACTTTTTTGCTTAAAACTAACGTATACAAAATTTAATGCTTATGTTATTAATTTGTATGGTTTATAATTAAAAGATCGCTTATTGTAGCTTTAGCGTCAAAGTGCATTATTATTGAATTCAGTATATTATAAATGTAAAAGGGGGGCGCGATAAAAAATGTGATTGAAAAGGGGGGCGCCAGTATTTAAAGTTTGAGTAGCACTGTGCTAATCTCAATCGCGAGTTAATGAAAAGAAAACTCGCGGATTGGGTAACCCCCGCTCGACGATAACTCCCGGATAATTCCTGTTTCTTATTCTCGAACTCGAACTGGCGATTACCAGATCCGCGAGATAAGCGTTCGCAAGATGTTAAACTCGTTGTGATTGGACACTGATAATCACGTGGTATATTGTCTGCATCAGGAGTGGGCAGACTTTTTCAAGCTGTTGCGTTCCACCTAGTGTTAGTGGCGCACTCAAGGGGGAGGGAGGGGAGGCTGAGGGTCTGACTTGATTTTTTCTCCAATTGATTATAATCCCATGTAAAAAGATCGTAAAATGTAATTAAGTATTTGTTGTTAGTATTTTTTACTAATTAATGTTAATCATTTATTCACTAATTTATTTTTTGCTGTGTTTGTTCCCGACAATCGACAAAATCAAAAAAAAATATTTCAGTATCGGGGGGATATACAAGAATGGTAGACCTTTGACCCCCGACCTCCCCCT